>PVLA01000375.1:516677-589177 GCA_004027455.1 Hydrochoerus hydrochaeris | reverse complement strand
CCTACTTTCAACCACTCTTCCCTTAGAATTAGTTTTCGTATTTTCCCCTTTATTTTATTGTCTTTTTGAGACAGGGTTTCACTCTGCAGTTCAGACTGGCCTGGAACTCACTTGGTAGCCCAGACTGGCCTCAAATTGGCAGTGATTTTCCTGCCTCAGCCTTCCGAGTATTAGGATTACAGGTGCGCACACCACATCTGGCCTAGAATTAGTATATTTAATCATTTCCAATCTACAATTGATGTCTCAATGAAGATCATAAGAAAATTATATCTATGAAGCCTTGGGTTCGATACATGAGTTTTATATTTTGTGCTTTAATATAAAATGTATCTAGGCTGGGGATTTAGCTCAGCGGCACAGCAGCTGCCCGGCAAGCGTGAGGTCCTGAGTTCTATTCCTGGTACCAAGGAAAAAAATATCTGCGATGAAGGAAAGCAAAAGCTGTTCTAGATCCCACAGGAACCTGTCTCTCGGGGTAACCCTGGCTTCTACTTCCTGTTCTGGGAGGGCCTGAGCGTCTCCGCCCTCTTCAGGCGGAGGGGATTTCTTTTAATCTGCTTTCTACATGGAGGTTGCACAAAATAGTTCGTGTAACAACAAAAAAGCCCACACCTAAAAGCAATCATCTAAAAGCTGCTCACTGAGTCCAACCTGCAAAATCAGGGGGAGAAATGGCCGGGCGGGGGGTCCCACAGCCACTGGAGGCAAAGCCTGGCCCTGAACCCAGGTCAACAGACCCCGGACTGTCCCCAGGGACAGAGAGAAGCTTCCTCCATCCTTCAAGGGAGGGGTGAAGGTCGACACGGGGGGCGGGGGGTGGCAGGCGGTGGGAGGAGCCATGGGGAGGGCGGAGCTGGCAGCCTCATTCCCACTGCGGCCTCTCAGCACAGGAGGACCCCGCTGTCTGGCTGTAGTGTCCCCTTGGAGACACCCCCGGGAGGACGCTTTGAGGGGAAGTGGGAGGGTCCTCCCCATGGGCACTGCTGCGGAGACTGGGGGTTTGTGACTGTGACCCCCAACGTACCCCCTATATTCAGCATTTCCAGCCTCTGCCTCCTGCGTCTTTGCTTCCCAAAACCTGGGCACTCACTTTCCTGACCCAGCTTAGGGGTCCCATTTCCCCAGCTGGGCCCTACTTTCCACAGAGGATGCCTAGAATTAAGACCGTGTCCTCCAGCAAGGCACCGTTCTCCTGGGAGCAGCTTAGGGACTGAGCAGTCAAGTCCCCTTTGGGCCCAACAGGCCCTGCATAGGGGACTGAGCCCCCTTGATCGGCTGGGGACTCCATGCGGCGCGCGGATCAGAACATGGCACTTTTCCGCCGCTGCTGGGTGATCCAGCTGCCGGGGTTCACGTCTATCTGCAGCATCTTCATTACCCACTGGTCGCGACGGGCACCTTTGATGAACTCATCCAGGGACAGCTGGCCTGGGAGGTAGATGGTCACAGGTGCTGGGGAGGGGGCGGGGCGGGGGGGCGGAGACCTCTCCCGGGGCCACCTGCACCTCTGCAGTCTCAGCCCCAAGGCTGTGGTTGGTCCACCCCGGATTTCCCAGGAGCCCCCGGAGCCCTGGGGCTTTCTCAGGGGATGGACGGCAAGTCTCCATTACCCACAAGGCCTCTGAAACGCTGAGACTCCCCAGAATGCTTAACAGTGGTCTTCCCCACCTGTTTTTTTTTTTTTTTTTTTTAATACTGGGGATTGAACCCAGAGCCTTTGCACTGACCTACATTCCCAGCCTTTTTTATTTATTAAAAAAATATATATTTTTTGAGCCAGGGTCTCACTAAACAGTTCAGGCTGGCCTCAAACTTCAGTTGATCCTCCTGCCTCAGCCTCTCTAGTGCTGAGTCACACCCAGCCCCTGCTTCCTTCCTGAATACAGCCCCATCAGTTCTTTCAGCCACCCTCCTCATCCCCATCTTCCCAGTGGGGACAGGGACCCAGAGACCAGGTAGAGGCCAAAAATAGTCTCTGTTTCCTGCGTGCAGCCTGACCGCCACCAGTAGCTGCCCGGGCGCCCTTTGCTATTTCGTGCCCCCTGCCCTCCTCTGGTTCAGAGTGAAGGGTCCATGGTAGGAACTGGGGGCCCCGGTGCTCAGGCACTGCAGGCCCTGGGGTGCTGTGGCTCGGACAGCCCACCCCGCCCTGCCCACTCACCATCCCCGTTCTCGTCCACCAGGAGGAAAATCCTGTCCACCACCTCCTCCGGGCTGAGCAGCTCCCCGTCCTTGTGCATATCCGTCTCCATCCTGCAGGCTTTCTTTAGCCTGTAAATCGACTGCGAGAGGGAGAACCCGGCTGCTTGATGCCGCACGCCCGCCCCACAGGCCCAGTCCCCAGAGCCACTCCCAGGCCTGCCTGCCGGCCGTGCCAGCCAGATCCAGCCCCACCCCAGGCCCTGCCCACCTCCACGATGTCCAGCAGCTCCGTGCGGTCGATGCAGCCGTTGCGGTCCTTGTCGTAGATCTTGAAGGTCCAGCGGAGCTTGTGCTCCAGCGAGCCCCGCAGCACGAGGTTCAGGGCCGCCACGTACTCCAGGAAGTCAATGGTGTTGTCCTGCGCGGGGTGAGGTCGGCTGAGTGCGGGGTGCGCGTGCGCACAGAGCCTGTGAGCCCCGAGTCTCCTCTGTCGTCAGGTGGGAACTTCTGTTCCCCACGCAAGGTCTATTTCTCCCCTTCCTTTCCTCCTTCCCTCTTTCCTTCCTTTCTCTCTCTCTCTCTCTCTCTCTCTCTCTCTCTCTCTCTCTCTCTCTCTCTCTCTCTCTCTCTCTCTTGGTCTCACTATATACTTCAGGCTAAACTTGAATTCACTATGTAGCCCTGGCTGACTTTGCAGTGATCTTCCTGCCTCAGCCTCCCGAGTGCTGGGATTGCAAGTGCGTTCCACTCAGCTAGAGCTACAAACTTGTCCAAAAATGAAACCCCCTGCTACAAAGATTGCACCCAAGTGAGGAATGGAGAGGGTGAGGGTTCGGAGACAACTAAATGGGAGAGAGAAAGCTCAGTGGCTGGCAGAGGACACAAACACCTTCTGGAAGCTTTTCCTCACTGCAGAATCCCAGCTAAAGGGCAGGGAGGGTGGTAGCATTAGGGTACTATCAAACTTGGAGCCGGGCTCAGTGATGTGCCTCTGTCATCCTAGCACTCAGGAGGCTGAGGCAGGAGGATTGCTGTGAGTTCAAGGCCAGCCTGGGCTGCATAGTAAGTTCACTGCCAGCCTGCACTACATAGAGACCCTGCCTCAACAAACAAACAAAGAAAAAACATCAAAAAAATCATTTTTTAGATTGTAACTGTCCCTCTCACCTTCTAAGGTAAGGGGTAAGGTAGGAGCACCTGAGTATGTGGCCTTGGGTGAATCAATTTTGGTTTTTTGCCCCGGTTTTCGCCGCCCTGTCCCACGTAGGGCTGTAGCCTGGGGAGGGACCAAGGAGGAGAAGGGGGGCTCTGAGCCCGGGGGCCCATCTCCACGGGTGGTTCTGCATGGTTCTGCAGCATTGAAGGCATCAGCTGCCCTCCCTCCCCGACTGGGACCAGGGACAGACACAGACCCGAGTGACACTGCAAATTCTCCAGCTTGATTCTTGGGGTCCAACCCATGCCCTTAAAGCAGCAGGCAGACAGAGGAGTTGGAGAGAAACCTAAAGGACTGTAGGCCTGGGCTGGATAAACCAGGATAGCCAAGGGGTTTTCGCTGAGCTGAATTTACACATTTCCCCAGAAGTTAGCATCTCCTTTTTTTTTTTCTTTTTCTTTCTCTCTTTCTTTTTTCAAGTCAGGGTCTCGCTCTGTAGCTCAGGCTGACTCCAAACACATGATGGTCCCCCTGCCTCAGCCTCTCGAGGGCTGGATTACAGGCGTATACCACCACGCCGGGCCAGAAATTAGTATCTTCTTGGCTATGGGTGTCATTGGAAGGTTCAGGAAATCCTGGGGTTTGCTTGGTTTTGTGAAAGCCGCAGTGGAAAAGCTCCCCTGCAGCCATCTGCCCACTTCGTTGCTCTCGAACCTGCGGCAGGAGCGCCTGGCCCGTCTGCGGGAAGGACCCAGAGCCCATCCACGCTGCCTGGAGTGAGCGGTGGGTGTGGAAGCCAGGTTCTTGGGCTGCAGAGCCTTGACCAAAAATCCCCACAGAGAAGCCAGCCCTGCTTGCCGCCACCTCCGGCCGTGGGGAAGAAGGGAGCTCTCAGCCACAACGCTAGGACAGAGGGACAGGATGATGGGAGGACAGGAGGGCGGGGTGAGGGGGCAGTTGAGGAAAGAGAGGCACAGGGATGGGGTGGGATGTGCCCCGGACGGCCTGGCCGCGGGTCCCCCGGCGAGCCTTACCCCGTTCTTGTCGAAGGCCCGGAACATGCCCTCCACGTACTGGCTGGCATCCTCGTCGCCTGTGACCTTGAAGAGGCGTTTGAACTCGTGCATGAAGAGCGTGCCGCTGGGACACTCCACCACGAACCGCTTGTACCACTCCTGGAGCTCGGCCACGTCCATCTCGCAGGCCTGGCCCTCCTCCCAGCTGAACTGCTGCCCCATCTCGGCTGGATGTCAGCAGCCGCCTCCTGGGGGCTCTGCCCGCTGCGTCCTCGGGCCAAGGCTCTGTGCGTCTCTCTCCTCTGCTGGTCCGGCCTCTGCGTGGTGCCCTGGCGAGACTGCTGTGTGCGGTGTGAGTGGGGCCCGGGAGGGGGTGTCCCCACACCTAAGCTGCTCTAAGGCCATTAGGAGATTCTCCTGCAGGGCTGAGCTCCCCAGCGGGTCACGCTCTCCCCTGAGCGCCCCACCCCACCCCAAGACCGTGAAGAGGAAGGAGTGAGAGTCAGGCAGAGGAGCAGAGTGAGGGACTCGGGGATGACAGCTGTCCCACTGCCCCTCACCCTGCTTCTGCGGACATGCCCATCCTGGGACGAGAGGCTCGGACACTAGAGAGGAAGGAGACTGACTCCTGGGGTGCACAGTAGCATCTGGGGTGACCAGGGCCTCAGCCCACGTCTAGTGAGACAGGCGGGGTCTCTGATGGGAAGCAGGCCCTGGAGGCAGTTGGAGCCCTGGCCCTGTGTCGGAAGCTCCCTCGAGTCTTAGAAGCTTTCTGTTTTTCAGTTTCAAGCATAAGTGAAGGGCTTCATTCCCCTTGCTGCCCTCTGTCCTAGGCAGCCCACACTGACCCCTCTTTCACGGGGCATTTCCACCTGCATGTAGACTGGCTTTAATGTCACCTATATTAAAACACTACAAGTTCATGTAATTCCAACACTCAGGAGGCTGAGGCAGGAGGATTGAAGGTTTGAGCCCTGGGTAATTGAGTGGTTTAATGGGACCTTGTCTTAAAATAAAAATTTTTAAAAGGAGTGGAGGATGTAGCTGAATGTAAAAGCCCTGGGTTTAATCGTTAGGGCTGAAAAAACAAAACAAAACAGGGATAGGTTTCTGCCTGCCTGTCTCAGAACTCTCCTGGGGAACACAGTCTCTAGGTGTGAGAGAACAATATGGAGCCACCGTAGCTGACACCAGGTAGAGCAGGCACTGTCCCCTGCGCTGTGTGCAGGGTGGACGTTGTCGCTGTTTTAGGCCACTAGGCCTTGGATGTTTTCTAAGCTGCAGCAGTCCCAAGCCTTCCTGCGTCTTCCGTATCCCTGCCCCTCTCCTCAGCCTGCTCTCAGGCCTGTGCCGCCCTGTCCCAGCCCCTAGACTCCTCTGCCACCCTGGCCGCACCAATGGCCCCTGTCCTCTGCCGGCCCCTTTCCATCAGTCTCTGAGAGCTCAGGGTCCCCACTTGTCCTGAGTCTTCCCATGTGCCTGGCTCTGTCCTCTATGTCACATTCACTGTCACAGTGATATAGGATACTTAGAAGCTGAGTGGTGCCACCTCCAGGCTGGCCTGCTGCCCAGCACCCCCTGGACGCCTGTGCCCCAGCTGTAGAGTCAGAGACCAAAGCCTAACTAGTCCATCTCCAAGGTCCTCCGGAAGACGCTCCCAGCCCGTAACGGTGCCACCATTGCTGTAACTGCTTAGGCTCCAGGCTAGGGGTCATCCTGGACATCTCTCCGTCCCTCCACCGATGGGCATGCATCCCACTCGCCCTCTGCACCACGCTCGGAGCCTCCGGCCCGCTGGCACTGCTTTTCTGACCCATTCAGCAGGTCCCCTATGTCACTCTCCTCTCTAGCCCAGCAGCCAGAGCAGCAGGTTCTTAACTCAGATCCTGCTCCAAACCTCCTCTAGCTTCTTGTCTGTGTTGGGAATGGAATCCATGCACCTTCCAGTACCCGCCATGCATGACATGATCCCAGCCCTGCCCACTTCCAGCTTCACGGCCCCCGGGTCTCTTCTGTGGACACCATGCTTGTTCTCAGAGTCTCGGCGTTGGCTGCTCCTCCTGCTTGGATTGCCCTTCACCCCACATCTTCATGGGCTGCTTCCTTCTTGGTGCTCTCTTCCTCCCCAGAGAAAGCTTGCCTCTCCCCAGTAGACACTCTGACATATCCAGTTTTATTTTCTTCATAGTGCCCCCCTCCATCTGGAACTACCTAATTTCCCCCTATTTGTTCTCTGTTTTCCACACTCATCTGCAGTCCCTGAGGACAGACTTCACCATGTCCACTACAGAACCTCCAGCGTTGACATCAGGACGTGGCATGAATGCTTGGGAGACTGAGTCGGTGCTGAAAGAGGGGAGACATCAGTCCCTGACTTTATAACACGGCTTCTCCTGTCCCCTGCCATTCCCTAGATGAGCAGGCATTTGTTGGAGTGAGACAGCAGTGGGATTTCAGAACCAGAAGACACCTTGGCCCACACTCAGCCCGCTGCTGTTTCAGTCTTTCTCACCTCAGCACTCCAAGATGGCGCTGCCCACGAGCAGCCATGGCTGTCTATGCCCAGCGCCCTGGCTGCTCCACGGGAGCATACGGCTGTCCCTGGCCATGCCTTGCATTATTGTTATTTCAGCAACGCTGAGGGGTGATTAAAGACAGCACTTGTCCTCAGGAAATTCTATGGATGAACTGGAACTTGATTTAGCATCTAGCTGAGGAACTCAAAGGTTGGCTTTTCAGGGAGGTCAGTTGCCCGTGACCTGCCCTATAAATATCGCTGAGGTATTGAGGTATAAATATATCGTTTTAAAGAGGATTAAGAATCCAGAGAGAGAAATAATAGCTTGAAGGCAATAACAATAGTAAGGATTTAAGGAAGGCCGGATTAGGAACTGAGAAGGGGATTTGCAGGGAGCTCGGGGCTGCGGGCGGTCACCCCCAGGCCTGGCTGCATGGCCAGCGTCTGCAAGTCCTGCTGCTCACTGCCTCCATGCCAGGCTCAGGGTACCCAGGAGGCTCTGCCTTGCTGAAGCCCACACTGCCGTGCTGCCCCTTGATCACTCAGGATCACTGTCGTGAGGCCACCAGGGCCCACACTGTATTCTGCTTCCTGCAGTTACATGTCTCATTCTCTGACACTCCTCTGATCTTTTAACTTTTAAGTGTTAAAGGAAATGGAATAATTTGTTGAAGAAAAAGAGGAAATAAATCTGGCATTTAGGTTGGGGTATTGTTTTTAATACGTGGACATCTGAGTTCCTCTCAGCTCCTTTAAATGGGTTCTGTGGTTGTACTTGTCACTAACGCTGAAAAGGCCCACCGATTTCTCTTCTCCTCCCTTCCCTTCCCCCCTTTTCTCCTTTTCCTTCTCCTTCTGGCTTCGGCATCATCCTCAAGCCCAAAGGGTGACTGAGAGGACAGAGCACGGCTTTCACACCTTGGCTTTCTCTCCTGGGAAATAGGTGGTTTTAGCAACACCATTGAGCTGCTGACGGGAAGTGGTCTGGAAAGCACCCACCCCTGTGAGACTCAGCCTGCTGCATGCTGTCTGTAACGGGGAGCGCATTTCCGTCTAAGGAAACCCCACAGCCACACCAAGATACCGGCCAGCGGGGTGAGAGAACCTGGGCTCCTTCCTCACCGGTTCCCACATAGCACTGTCAGCGTGGCCTGCTACGTTAATGCCCATCACTTGCGGGGCATCTCCACACGCAAGGTGCACCATCACTGCCCTAACACCCCAATCTTAGTATGCAGGCACTATTTGGTACATCTTACAAATAACTAAGGTGCTCACAGGGTTAAATATCTTGCCTGCACTTATAGCAGCCTGTGGGCCTGTTTCACTCCAAAGCTCAGACTTGATTGTCCTCCGCTCCTTATTAATGGTGGAGTGAAACTAACTTAGTATCACATAGGGAAGCTGTTACGAGTCTATGCGGGCTGCTTAAAATTATGCCTTTACATCTTTACCGTGGCAAGTTTGTTTATATTTTAAAGGATGAGGGGTTTAATTGGGCTCACGGTTTCCCAGGATTCAGTCCATGCGTGGGTGGCTCCAAGGCAGAAACAAGATGGTGGGAGGGCTGGAGGGAAGAGGGCTGCTCAGGCCGTGGCAGCCAGGAAACATATAGGAAGAGTACACCCTTCTGGGTGGCTCCCCAGCGGCCCCCAGTTCTGGCCAGGCCCCAGCTCCTGACACACTCAGGAATCCACTCAACAGTGGATTCTCCCACTGGATGTAGCCCAGGCTGGTCTCAAACTTTCAGTGATCCCCTTGCCTCAGCCTCCCGAGTGCTGGGATTACAGGAATGAAACCACATCTGGCAACCTTTTATTTTAAGAATGAGGAATAAGGAGGTAGAAAGGAGTGGGACCAAAACAACTGTGAACCTTGTAACTGTGAATCTAGCACAGGCAGCTGCAGAGAGATCTGAGTGCCAGTCAGCCCCGCCCCAGGGCCCTGTGGGCTGAGCTCACAGCCCCTCTCGGGGCAGCGTGCTAAGTGGCCAAAAGAATGTGTCATTCTCTTTGAAATAACTGAAACTTGGCACTGAACCTCTTTGTCTTAGCAGAGATCTGCTGTGAGCCCAGAAACTTCAGACAGACCAGAACAAGATTCTAGTTAATCTGAGGAAATCAGGCTGCAGGTGAGGGCAGCAGGAAGGAACTCGGCCACGCCTCAGGGCAAACCTGTCCCCTTCCTCCCCGCCCACAGCTCACCAGCTGCCACACGTGGATAGAAAGCGACATCTGGGTGCTAATTCTTATTTTTGCCACTCATGTTTTACTCAAAACCCTTCTCAGGGGAAAAAAAAAAAGTTTAGTTTATATGAAGAAGTTTCAAAACGCCAAGTTCTTTTGCCAAAGAAATATTGCTAGCTTCTGCTGTGCGGCTTGTGCATTTGCCCTAAAACAAGGCTTTAACACCCAATCTGAGCACCAGGCTAAAGAACTTCGTGTGGTTCCTCTGAGGACAGCTGGGGATGGAAGCGGCTGACAAGGCTCACGAGGATCGCTGGCAGTGGGAGACACACGCCCATCACCAGATCACTGTCACTCAGTTAGCTTAGAGGTTACCCAGGCTGGCCCTGAACTCATGACCCTTGTCCCTCAGCCTCCCGGGTGCTGGATCACAAGTGTGTGCCACGACGCCGGGCCATGACCTACACTGCCCGGAGAGGGGCCTCCCCCACCTTCCACGTGGATGTTTATTTTTTTTACAGGAATGTGTCACACATCGTGCTTTGCTAGGCACAGCCACCATTATGTGGCCTGTTTGCCTGCTTCTTGATCCCGAGGTTCGCAGCCGGGTTTAGTACACTTTGGGCATCTGCAAATGACAGGGGTGACACCTGCACTCAGGGGTGCACGGGACGCAAGGGCTGTAACTCCTCACGCTAGTGAGTCATGTAGGCGCAGCGACAGAGCCCGCATGGACTCAAGACAGCGACAGCAGGAGGGCTGGCATCACCACTGCAGAGGGGAGGTCACAGAAGACACCAACCCCGTTCTGCTGTGGAAAGGAAATGTGTCCCCCGCGGCTGCCACGCCAGCTGCCCGGCCACCACAGCCACTCTCAGGGTTTAAGTCCCATGGAAAGTAGGCAGCTTCCAACACAGTGAAACTGCCTACCTATCAGGCAGGAACCCAGGCCACTGAGTCTGTTCAACCACAGGGCTCGGTGTGGAGCTCCGGAAATGCAGGAGCCCGAGGATGAGCGAAGTCACACAGGCGCTAATTTCTGTCTTTATCCTCCTCCTCCTCCTCCCCCCAGTCTTTCTTTCTGTGCTGAGACTTGAACCCAGACAGTGCTGATCTACACCCCCAGGCTTCTCATTTTTACATTTTGAGACAGAGTCCCATTAACTTGCCCAGGCTGGCCTGGAACTTGTTGTCCTCCTGCCTCAGCCTCCGGGTACCTGAGTACAGGCATGGGCCCCTGCACCCAACAGTAGTAACTTGTTTTTTGATACCAGGAATCAAACTCAGGACCGTGCATTTGCCAGGCAGGCGCTTTGTCACTGAGCTACATACATCCCTGGTGCAACTTTTCTTTAGAGCCAGGGTTTTGCTATGCAGTTCAGGCTGGCCTCAAACTTGCAGTGGTTCTTCTGCCTCAGCCTCCCAGGTGGTAAGATTACAGGCGTGCACCACCACACGTGGCTTGACAGTAGTAATTTGTTTATTTTTCTGGTACTGGAGATTGAACTCACCACCTCACACTTACCAGGCAGGCACTTACATAGCTGAGTTAAGCCGCGGCCGGACAGTAGTAATTTGGTACGAGCACATATTCCATCATAGGGACCCTTGGAGGCAGTGCGGTGAGGCTCTGTGCGTGTCACCAACGCAGCCATGTGTTGCAGTGGCTCCCTTTCCAGAAACTGAAGGCCGAGCTCAGAAGCCGGCTGGTCATCGCCAGGGGCACACCTGCCAGCTGCACTGAGGCCACGGGCAAGACCTGGACCCGGTGTTCTGCTAGGAGTTTAAAAGTCACCTGAGAAATACTTCAAACCCTCATTTCTGAAGAATGAACTGATAAAAACCAAAATGGTACAAACTAATACCTGAACAACAGTGGGACAGACTATAAATTCAACTCTTTCGGCCTGAGTGTTTAAATGGTTTGCTCATGTTTGTTCAAAGTCATAACAGAAACAGTGACACGGGGAGACAAACAGCACGATCCTCTTGCGACAGGTGCGCCTGTCACCGAAGCTCCATGTTCTGCGCTCAGCTGCAGCGCTGCAGACCCAGGGAGGAGCGGCACGACTCGGTCCCTCTCTCGGGAACACAGCGATGGCCGTGTTCCTCTTCCCGCAGGAGCGAGGCCTCAGGACCTGCTCACTTCTCCCTTCTTGGCTTCGGTGTCCCAGATGGGCTCCTTGATGTGCTCCGGTAGCTGTTTTAATTGTGTCTAGAAGAAAACAGGAAGCTGTAATCCGATGGACTCACACGGGCTCTGACAAGAACTGGACTCGTCATCTGTCAACTCCTTTTCACCTTTTATAGATGGGAGGAAGCAAGGGACAGTCTACAACCACAGTGACAACCCCGTTCCCGGGAAGCTCTGCGTCCTCCTATCATGGGACCCAGGCTGGGGCTGCAACATGAGGACAGGGTGGAACCCCAGGGGGTGGAGACCCAAGTCATACCTTGGTTACTTCCATGGCGACCCCTTCGGGTAAGTTTCGCTGGATGTACTCCAAGTAGACACTCGCCGTGCAGCCGGTCAGGCGGCCCAGCTGAAACCCACATGGAAGAGGTCCTGTTAGGCTTTTGAAGCACAAATCTTTTTTTGTTTTTGTTTTTGGTGGCCGTGCTGGGATTGAAGCCAGGGCCTCCTACATGTCAAGCAAGCACTCTGCCACTGAGCCATGCCCCAGCCCTTATTTTACACTGGGACAGGGTCTCGGTCAATCGCACAGGGTGCCCTTGAATTTGGAATCCTCCTGATTCAGCCTGCAGAGCAGCTGAGATCACAGGTAAGCCCCACCGTGCCTGGCTTATACAGAAATCTTCAAGGTTTTTGTTTTGGTAACGTGGTGGGGCCTGTTCTTCTCACACACGATCTGAGTGTGCACAGGCCACTGGCGGGACCAGGTGGGGAGTGTGACCTCAACACTCCTTCCCAGCCGCCAGAGAGCTGGGGCTCTGCAGGGAACCCTGGTAGCAAGCACAACCCCAGCAGGACTCAGAAAAGTTTCCCAAAGCAACTCAAGACGACAGGAAGGAGGGCAGATAGTCAGGTAAACTGAGTCCAAGAGTTTTGTATGCTTCATGGCAAGATGACTGACAGACATGGGTGGAGGATATTTTTGGGTTTCCTTTCTTTCACAAAGTAGGAATGGTGGCATATGTGTGCTTTCCAAAAATATCTCATTTAATCCAAGTCCTTGTCTCCTGGCCCTTGGGGACACATCAGTGACTAACATGACAGTGGAACCCTACAACTGCAAAAGAACTTAATAGGACTTGTCTTGCATTTCTAGATGCGCACACACTCTAAGGATGGAGTTGCGTCTGCCTTCCTATCATGCAGCTTCTATGAATATAAAAGACACGCACGGGCTGCTGGCAGGAAGTCACCTGCGCCATGAGCCGGTGTTAAGGGAAAGTTAGGACGGGTGCTAGCGCGGAACCTGGGTGTTTCCAAAGCACCCGAGCAGCGGCCACAAACCCACCTCCAAGCATCTATAAAGTGTTCTCATTTCATACTGCACTCGGTGCTTCTTGAAAATATGCACGGATTTGAGAAGCGTAAAGCGCTCTATCTTCCTAGGAGGCTCATGTCTGAAATGAATGGACAAACAACAAATTTAATCTGCCTGCTGTTAAGACCTGAGTCACTGATAGGAAAGTGTGATTCCACAGCTTGGTAGGCCAGGCGCACAAATTACAGGCATTAGCTACCATTTAATGACTTCATTAATCAAGACTGTCATCTCTAACAACTGCTGTCCAGATGCTCAGGCCAAAATAAACAGCATGACAGTGACAGGAACCTCCTCCCATAGGCCCCAAAACAAGCACTAGAATGAATGTAAGGGAGAACATGACACACGCATGCACACACGCACACACACACACGTACACCCCTGCTGCTCTTTTGCCCTCTGAGATACACACTGCCCCAGCACAGAGTGTGAAGGAGGTAACAGTACATGACACGTAGCTGTAATGCCTGCTATATGAGTGTCATTTTAGGAAAATTTACAGATCGACAATCAGAAAACTATAGTCTGCTTTGGCAAACACTAGATGTACTGGCCAAAGGCTATCACAGTCAAGGGCTCCGGGGTGCCTGTGCCCCTGCTGGCCACCTGCTTTACGGAGACTCAGAAGCGTGGGTTGCCCGTGCCTCCTCAGGCCAGTGGAGTTTCCAGACAACATTTCTCTCACTTCCTTTCGCTCTTCCAATTCCAATGGACAGGAGGGGACGGTCCTGCATAGAATAATACATGACCACACGCAGCTCTACCCATTGCAACTTCCAGTCCCTGTCAGCAGCTCGGACCTAGCCAGGAGGGGTACCGGCTTCCTGGTGGGTCACGTGACAGCAGTCACCAGGCCCTGGGTGGGAGGGAGACTTACACTTTAATAGAGAGACCGAGTTCCTTGGCGGCAAGCACGGCAAAATATTCGTAACTGTCCAGCACAGCCTTATCGTGGGCTTTCACTAAAATCGACAGGCGTTTGTACAGTGTGTCTGGTTCATCAGAAACAGTTATCTAAAATCAGAAAGAAAAGTTCCAGTTTTGATTCCTTTTATATTTGTAACAGGGAAACCCCGCGCCTTAACCTTAACTGGTGAATCTCAGCGTTTACTAATGAATGCAGAACACAGTGCCGAGTGAGACCTCAGGCCCGTCAGCCCCACTACCCAAGTCCTGTCACCTGTGGACATGTGGGATGACCCAACTCTGACAATCTGGAGCGGAGCCAGTGGACCTCCACGGCAACCTAAGGAGCTATCAGTGGAGCTTCCCAACTTAGTAACTGCTGAACCCCAGATCCACAGCGAGGGAGGTCAGGGCAGTTAATGAAGGCAGCCTGGTCAGGAGACCTGGATGCAAATTCAACTCTCCACACACCCCTGGGAGACAACGTGCAAATCACAGACTGTCGCCACCCCTGAGCTCCTAATGGAGGGTGGGGCAGTGACACTTGTACTATAGGTCCCAGAATCTCTGTAAGGAAAACATATGCAATCACAACATTGAAGCACCTATAGACCGTTACACACTGTTATATAAAGCATAATGTCTTTATTAGGTTTTCTGTGTGTGTGTTTTGCACGATGTCTCATGAAAGTTACACTGACTGTACCCGTAACTCCCACCCCTTCCACCCTGACACCTAAAGGCCTTGGAAATAATGGGTTTGACACTTCTGACTTTCCTCCAAGAGGCAAATTATCTTCATTTCATTCACTCATTAAACCTGTAGATTATACCACTAATCCAATGATTCAGGGTTAAATTACTTCGCCCTGAAAAGCGATTTACTTACCAAACAGGAAGCTGGGCCTCAACTCTCAATTACTGTTGTGGGGAAAACAGAATGGACTAACAGCTGATGGCAAAAGTTGGGCTGACCAGGGAAAAGGAGCCCCAAGATGCGTGCTGTCCGACTCTTGTAGAATTTTATTATCTACTTATATTTCTTTATTTCTTTGGTTGTTTGACACAGGGTCTCACTATACAGTGGCTTTGAACTCAGTATGTAGCCCAGGCTGCCCTCAAACTTGCAGCGATCCTCCTGCCTCAGCCTCCCATGGGCTGGGATTACACGCTTCAGCTACCACGCCCAGCTTATTTTTATTTTTCATAGCAGTGGGGACAGAACCCAGGGCTTTGGACAGGCAAAGCAAGAGCCGTACCACTGAGTGACATCCTGGATGCCCTCATAGGGCTCCCCAGGGTCTGCTGTGTCCTGCCACCTCCTCTTGGGGTCCCGCCCTAGTAGGCACCTATGGCGGAGACCAGGGTTTACGTGCACCTCACGGAGACACACCAGCTCTGTTAAGTAAGAAGGGAAACACAGGGTGTGCACTGCATGTGATAATGTTCCTTTTCAGCGTGTGCACACCGGACAAAGGCCTAGAAGGGCCCATACCTAAGGGACAAGGGGGATTTTCCTGAAGGCTGGAGACAGGATTCAGGCTCACGGAATCAGGGCTTTCTAAGGTGGTTACACTGCCACCCCTGCACTCCTGGGATTCTTTTTTTTTTTTTTTTAATTTTCTTATTGGTACCGGGGATTGAACTCATGACCGTGCGCTTGCAAGGCAGGTGCTTATGCTGCTGAGCTAAATCCCCAGCCCACTCCTGGGAGTCGTGCTAATGCCCTTTCTAACCGTGACAATGAAGCAATATGCAGGCCCGGGTTCAATACTTAAAATGAAAACAAAGACATGAAGGCTGGTAGAAAAGTATTTTTCCACAACACAACATCAAGCATTCTGCATCGTTAATTATTACACCTTCTCAGCTATGCTGAGCTAAATGCAGGAGACTGCTCATTACTCTTGGGTAATTTATCCTTTAGGGCTCGGCCGGGTGCCCGGAAGGCCAACAGCCAAGCACGCAGCACAGTGGAGGTGTGTGTGCGGGGCCTCTGCCGGCTTCCCAGGGCTGTTTCCATCTTCCCAGGGCTGGGGAACGAGCCCACGTGAAACAGTAGCGAAGAGTGATCTCGCTTCTGCCAAGACAGAAGGACCACGTACCGTAGGTTTGGCCAAATCCTGCGGGACGTCGACGTGCAGGCTCGAAAACTGAACCCACTTCATGCTGGTACTGCTGGGAGGGAAGAAGAAGGCTAAGCAAGGCGTGGAGCCCACAGCCGGCTCTGCTCGGCGTGGCCACCCGCTTACTCACCGGAGAGAGCCGCCGCGCTCCTTCGTGCCGCTCTCGGGGCGGGGTGTGCACAGATTCCGCAGGCCCTTTGAAAAGGAGGGAGGAGGACACGGGTCCAAGTTACCGTCAATTCCCAGACCACCCATAGTTTCCACTGGACATCAAAGGATGTGTAATGCTGCAAACAGACTATCTCGTCCTTTTAGATGAAGACATTGTGGAATTAAAAAAATCAGATTAGACTTCTTTAAAAAAGACAACAGTGGGCCAAGAATTTAGCTGAAGTACCTGCCTGGCAAGCACGAGGTCATGAGTTCCATCCCCAGTACCAATAAATAAATAAACAGGATAATAATAAACTGGGCACGGTGGTACACACCGTAATCCCAGCACTCAGGAGGCTGAGGCAGGAGGAGCATTGCTAGTTTGAGACCAGCCTGGGCTACAAAGTGAGCTCAGGGCCAACTCACATTGAGTTGCTCACTTTGAGTGAGCAACTCAATGACTTAGCAAGACCCTGTCTCAAAAAAGACAAATAAATAAATCAAGGACAATAATAAACTTGAGAATGAAATGCACTCCTAAAACACTAGAGAATCTCAATTCTCAAAAAGCTTTTTTTTGTCTTTTTGAGACAGGGTCTTTCTTGCTATGCAGTTCAAGCTGGCCTTAAACTCACTTTGTAGCCCTGGCTGGCCTTGAATTTGCAATGATCCTCCTGCCTCAGCCTCTCTAGTGCTGGGATTACAGGTATGTGCCTGACACCTGGTAAAGCTATGATTTAAATATGTGAATATAAAAAAAATATGTGAATTTGTGTAGATTAATTGTATTTCAACATAGTATTTACTTTGCCCAACAGTTTTTTTCTTTGGATACTGAGGATTGAATCCAGGATTTCTCACTGAGCTACATCTCCAACTTTTCTTGTTTATTTATTTATTTATTTTTAAATTCTGAGACAGGGTCTTGCTAAGTCATTGAGTTGCTCAAGCTGGGCTCTGACTTGTCATCCTCCTGCTTCAGCCTCCCAGAGTATTAGGATTGCACTTCCAGCCCTGGTTACTTTGCCTGATAATTTTTAAGTAATTAAAACCATTATGCATCTTTACAATTTCATTTATTAAGTACGGGAATAAGCACACTTCTTTTGAAACTTTCATACATCTTTTCAAGCATATGTACTGCTTGGCTTGGCTAATTAACTTATAAATTAAGTGAAATACAACACAGACTGGAATTTATACCCTTCATGGGTCACACCACCTGCCAGGGCAACCGGGAATCGCTTAATCCTTTCTCATGAGCGTCCCCTGGTGGAACAAAACTTTCTTGCTTTGGGAAAATTAAATAGTACTACTGTACATTCAGTGTTTGTAGTACTACTGTACATTCAATGTATTCAAAAACAGTCATCAACCTGTTTTTCCTTTAAGCTTTCCTGAGACTTAAAAGTGTAATTTGAGAAAGTGAAAGTATGACAGAATCCTTAAAGATACAACCAAGATGAAAGTAACAGGTTAGCACAAGTGAAGCTTAATTAAAACAACTGCTGGTCACCTAAATGTTTTAAGCCTGTTCTTAGTTTACTGTCTTCTTTCTTTCTCTACGCCTGTTGGAGACAAGAAATTTCATATTCTGCCTTGGCTCTGGATGAATAAAACAAGAGGAAATCAGCCACAATACAAAGTAGCATGAGGTAGGTGCTGTTCTTCACGAAGAAGACTCTCTCCCACTTATGCCAGTGACCCCACAATCCTGTTGTGGGGGGCAGCACAATATGACACCTACCAGTCCTATCTTCCTCTTTAAGTGTGTGATTTTAATAGATGCATAAGCTGTTATTACATCCGCAAGTCAATCTTAAGGCATTCTTAAAATATTTTCTCTCTCCTTTCAATTTTTTGCAGGTATGTGTATGTATACGGGAAGTGTGTCTAGATAAGTCTGCCTTAGTTAAGATTTTTAACTTCATTTGATTTTCCTTAAGAACAGTGGTTCTCAAAGCGTGGCCTGAGATCTCTGAAGGGTCTTCAAGACACTTCTGGTGGGCTGAGGAATTAAAAATATTTCCTATAGTAACACCGCTATATGAAACCTTTCCATTTTTATTCTTACTCCAGTGTAAAGTCCTTCCTAGGTCTCGTGAGGTGTGATACAGTAAAAGACAATGCGGCGACAGATATGAAAATCCACCTGTCTTCTATCAAGCCAGATATTAAAGAGATTTGCAAAAGTGTAAACCATTGCTACTCCTCGCTATATTAGCATTTGTTTTAAAAATGTAGTTTTTTTCACAAAATGCAAATTCCATTAACCATGTAACACACTTACTAGTACTTGTCTGTTTTGAGACAGGGTCTCTCCATGAAGCCCAGGCTGGCCTCGAACTCACGGAGATTCTCCTGCCTCAGCCTCTTGAGTGCAGGGATTACTGGCTTTAAATAAGTATTTTTACGATTCTCAAGTTTTGTTTTTTAGAAAACTAAACATAAGACCCTCGTTTCCTCTCCGAGTTCCGGGGGCGCGGGGAATGCCGAGTCCATTCTGTGGGAAGAGCCTGAGATCTGGGAACAATTCAGCAGCCGAGTTTCGCGAGATTCCAATCTTCTCTGAGCCTCGGGGTTTCGGTTTTGTTTTGCGAAGGTGAAAGGAGGGGCCTGGGAACGTCTGATGCTAAGAGACAGTGCTCACTGCTCTTCCCACCTCTGACGGCAATTCTTATTCCCGCCTTCGTCCCGATTTGTTCATTCTCCCGTAATGCAACGAGAGAATCAGAGATAAAACCAGCCCGTTTCATCCTACAATAGCCCAAGGTGAGCAATAAATATCAGGAAGGCTCCTGATGGGCAGAACAGTAGTGGCATGAGACTCAGTCACAACTGTGCCGGTCCACCCGCTCCTTACCTGCCACAGGTT
The DNA here is from genome assembly GCA_004027455.1 of Hydrochoerus hydrochaeris. NCBI lineage: Eukaryota > Metazoa > Chordata > Mammalia > Rodentia > Hydrochaeridae > Hydrochoerus > Hydrochoerus hydrochaeris. The sequence continues at coordinate 570,581 of PVLA01000375.1, read as the reverse complement.
CCCCCTCATCGCCCCAAGCGCAGTCCGCGCCGCCATCTTGCCGCCCTACCTACCCGGATCGCTTTCGGGTCACGGTGACTTAGTCGACCATAGAGTTCGACGAAAGAGAGAGTGTACTCTTGTTTTCCGGCCCAGGAACAACCATAGAGATGTGATTCTTCGGTTTTTGTGGAGGTGCAATTGGATCTTAGGTGAAGTCGCTTCAGCTAATATTTGATAGTTACTAAGTCTTTTGCTTGCTCCCACATAATGATTTATTTGTATCTACGGAGCCATCCGTGGCTTGGTTTTGTTGGTAAATAAAACATGCGTGGAAAAAAAAATCTACCACCAATACTGCATCCAAATCTTAACCCGTCACCTTCTCCAGTTGTCTTTTAGTGGTGGTAAATTTACTTTCCTCCCCTCCATCGATTGGAGCCCTGCTGTTCCAGCTAATTTGTAAACCACTGTCCTACTGATCTTAAATAGTTCATTTCCTTGTGTAACTGCAGTGTTTGAGATTCTACAATAAACTGCCTTCACCTACTGGGACAATCCCATGGCAGCCCAGCTGCTAATGTTCAACATAGTTTAATTCCAAGTGAAAACGCTTCTTTGGATTTGCTGTCATAAAAATGTCTCTTGTTTGTGTAAATTTCTGTCTCTTTCTCAGTATTTGGGATTGAACCTTAAAACCCTTTCTTAATTTTTATTATTTTTGAGACAGGGTCTCCTTACATCACTAAATTACCATGGCTGGGCTCAATGTTCAGCCATGCTGCCTCAGCTGCAGACAGTGCTGGGGTTACAGGTGTGTGCCAGGATGCCCTCCTCAGTTTCCTCAGATATCAAATAGAATGATAATTATAGATCTTACCTCAAGTAGTTGGCTGTGAGGATTGTGGAGGAAATGAGATGGTGATATAGAGCATTGTTTAGTCCTATACCAGACATATAAATAAGCGTCACCCACTATTTGTAACACTGTGCTTCTACCTCAGCTGGTTTACAGGGTTGTAGGGACGATTTTTTTTTCTTTTTTTTGGTCTTTTTTGAGACAAGGTCTCGCTATGCAGTTCAGGCTGGTCTTGAGCTCACTTTGTAGCCCAGGCTGGTCTCAAACACAACGATCCTCCTGCCTCAGCCTCCCGAGTGCTGGGATTACAGGCGTGAGCCACCACGCCCAGCTGTAGGGAAGATTAAAAGGAAAAAGATCAAGTAGTTTATGCGAATGCTTTGTAGATATAAATAAAGCACCGAGTGATGCCTTGTAGATATAAAGCACCGAGTGAAGTTGCTGTTCTTCCCCACAAGTTCTACCTTGTGTTGCAGAGAAGAGAACCAAGAAGAAGGTGGTATGATTTTTTTTTCTTTTCTTTTTTTTGATACCAGGGATCGAACTTACAACTGCGCACTTGCAAGGCAGACACATATGCTGCTGAGCTAAATCCCCAGCCTGATGGTATGATTTGTGTGTGTGTGTGTGTGGTTTTGTTTTATTGCATCTGGGATTGAACTCACGACCTCACAGTTACCAGGGCAGGCCTTTAGCTAAGCTAAACCCTGGAGCACTGGTGGTATGATCTTTTAAATGTCTCATGCATTGGGAAAATCTTGGAGCAGAAGTCATTTTTTCTGTCCCCAGCCTGGCCTCCCTGTACCAGGATGCAGGCAAGTGGAGCCTCGGCTGACACACCCAGTGTGTGCCATACCAGCGTGTGGGAATAGCATGGCTCTCCTGTGTGACCTTTGTTGGACATGGCTGTGGCTGCTTTGGCAGGTGGACCCTTCCCAGAATGAAGCTTTCTCTAAGTTATAACAGTCAAGGTGACCTCTCTGTCAGTGGGTTTTCAAGTTCACAGCCGAGCCAATAACTACCTTCCAAATCCAACTTCAGTGCCCTTTCCCTCCCGCAGTGGGCTGCTCCTGGTTCTAACGAGGACCTGCTCTGGTTAAGTCTCTTGGCCGAGAGGAGTTGGAGATGCTCACCCTCTCCCAGGAGGACAGACTGACTGACAGATGGTACAAGAAAGTCTTCAGATTAGACACCTGGGCCCCTGGAAGTAGACTTGTATCTTTCAACACTGGCTAAATGTATACCGCTTCTAAAAGAATCCTTACTGTATTTGATTTAGAACCATTTAAAATAGATGATTAACCAGGCATGGTGGCGCACACTTGTAATCCCAGCAGTAGGGAGGCTGAAGCAGGTTTACCTCAAATTTGAGGCCAGCCTGGCTTACATAGTGAATTCAAGGTCAACCGCAACTATAGCAAGACCCTGTCTCAAAAAGACCAAACAAAAACCCAAAAAACAAACCACTACAATAGACGGTTAAAAGCAGTTTTAAACAAACAGAACCTAGATCAAGGTCTGGTATAGGAGTGCCCTCCTTGGGGCAGATTCTGTGTAAAATCCAGAGTTTCGTATTTCTTTTACAGTTCACTGCTGACCATTTAAAAAAGTAAAGCACAGGAAAATCTGGAAATTCAGACTGACAACCTACTTACACTGGGGTGGAACAGACAGTGTAGACAGCTTTCTGTCAGTGGCGTGGAGTAGAGTGCCATGTCTTTGAGCAGCTCATCTTCCATGTAAGGGCAAGGAGTGTGTCCTGGCTTCTGGGGTGTGCGTCGGGGGCAATTTAATGAGATTTAAGTTTGACCAGTGGCAAACCTCCAAGCCTGTTGTGTGCAGGAACCAATACCTGGCAAATGGCCTTGATCCAGCATCAGGATGTCAGTTCAGTGGCTAGAAATAAGGAATATTTAAACCAAGCGAAACTCAAAAGAGATTTTATTTTCAGAGCAGCTGATGCAATACTGAATCAGGTTTTCACAAATAAATATGACAGTGTGTATTTGGTTACATTTCTCTCTGATGAATGCCCCGCCTATAGGAACTGTAATCAATTTCTGAGAAGCCGTATGACTGGAACCTAACTAAAATTCTGATTTTCTTCTTGAAAAAAGTATTATAATTTTTTAAAATCCTTAACACCCAGGATGGGGAACAAACTAGAATGCCCCAGTTTTTCTTTTCTTCTCTTTTCTTGTTTTTGAAGGAATGCGCCTTTTTAGGACAAGTCTATAAAACATCTTTATTTATTTGTTACATATGGTGTTTAAATATAACTTTGCTTTCAAGCCTTAAACTTTTTCAAACCCCTTGTAAAATAAGACTTTTGGTTCACCTTAACAAAAACTGACCTAGGAAGAAACATTTTTAGCAAAATGTTATTATAAAATTCACTAGAAAATATTTTTTTTGCCAAAATGTTACATAAAATCCTTATTAAAAATACACACATTACAAAAGAAAAATTATGAATATGCTATACATAGTGCTTTGATATGGACCAAGGGACCTGCATTCCAGGAAAATACAGTTAAGCACACTAGATATTATGATGTCAACTTACATAATAGTGCAAACCTGAATAAATTACATCCCAATATGGAAGGCATGCGAGTCATTTGCTGAGAATAGAACATAATGAAGCCAGAACAGGAAGCAATCACAACCGCTATTTAAAAATGTTTTCCTTTTTATTACATTAATTTTTTTCAAAAATACTTTTCTTTACAATAGAACTCCTAGAAAATATTTACAACCTTCCTCTAATAAAATATAACAGCAGTTAAATATATTTGAAAATAAGATGGGTTTTTCCATAAAATATATCTGTTAACTTTTTATATACAAGCTTTCTCGAAGAGGTCTAAATTCACGAATGAAAAACCATCTGATCGTAAACAGTAACCATGGTGAAGACGTGAACAGTCAGGAAGGAAAGTTCTGCGGGGTGGACTGCGGGGAGGGCTGTGCGACGCACACACACATGCAGGCAGGATCGCTTCAGGGAAAAACAAGTGCAATGTGTTATAGGAAGTCAATTTTTAAAGTTGATAGTTGAGAAATACTAATTCAGGTAATTTGAACTGTCTCATTACGGAGGAGTTCTTTGGTTATTTCAAGTAGAGATCCTTACACTATATATACTGCATGGAAAATTAAAATCAAACTATGAATCTTATTTCTGCTGTGACAACTCAACGTTTTGCTAATGCTTACAACTGGAAGAACTGGCCAAATCTCCAAACGAGAGGAAATGTGCTTTCTAAGTATATTCTGGGCATTTGCTGCTTTGATAGACCCGACGGCAGAAGCGTTCGGGACTCAGCCTCAGTCACCGCAGGGAAGAGGCTGGTGACCAGCCGCCGGCCTGGCAGCTGGAAGGGTTCTGTAACAGCTCTGCAGGAAGCCGGCACAGGACGCCCAGGTAGTTCTTAACTGAAAACTGCCCCGGTAGAACACAAGACAGAGCAACCTGTTGAAATGGCAGGAAATTATTATTTTTTTTTCCTAGAGGGAAGATGAAGGAAATCCCCAAGACAACTTCTGGGAAAACAAAACAATGGAAACAGAGTGAATCTATTTTTCTTTTGTCTGTGGCTTCCCTGAGGTTCAGGAACCACTGCCTGGGCGCTGCACGCTAAATGCTCTTGCAGAGCTGAATTCAAAGGATGTCCAGGTCCTACCCTTGCCTCTGCTGACAGTCTACTGTCAGGCTGTCGTTGTGCCAGCCTGGTGGCCCAGTGTGACAGCAGCACTGCCATGGTGCCGGGACCAAGTCTACCTCAGAAGCAGGGCGCCTGCGATCAGGGTCCACGCAGCATTAACACTGACAAGGAGCTGAGAGCCGGGTCCTCTCTGAGTGGGGGGCGCCTAGGCTGACTTTTACACCAGCAGTGGGATGGGCTGGCTGGACTCAGTTTAGAAGCCCGGGGAATGACATTTTTGAAGGATTATAGGTTTATTGCCTTCAAGTACCAACAGCAGCCCTGCTGCCAGGGGCAGGAGGTGGCAGAGCAAAGTCATGTAGCTTAGCAGCTTAGCAAAGTCTAGAAATGCTTTGGCAAGTGACTTGGAGAGAATACATTCATGGTTTGAATGCAAAATAGTAGCTAAAGTGTATCTGAAACCACTTCTGTTGGCTTTGATGTAATTTTCCTTGTATTTGCCATCCTCATGTCCTAGAAAACTCTCACTCCTCATGGCTAGCCTCTAGATAAATGTCACTTGCGGGGGTGAACGACACCGCGTCCCAGGAAGGAGAGTTCAGAGGGTGTCCAAGTGGCACAAAGTCATCTCAGACCTCCACTGAGCAGGACAAAAGAGCAGGCTCTTCTGGGCTACTTTGTTGGGAAAAGGAACACTGCCTGGTGGGTCAGAACAGAAAAAGGTAGCTCCAGGTGGAGAGGATGACCCGGGGCCCCAGCATGAAGAAGGCCGCCCGCCTCACACGGACACTCCCAGCAAGCTGTGCGATGGAAGGCACCCGGGACGGCTGACATCTGAGAGCCACGGAACGTGAATGTCAGGGCCATTCCCCATGGGGAATGACAATTGTCTCATGAGGTGTAGCCCAGATGAAACACCTCTTAAAGACAGTTGTGCCAATTATTCATTCCCCCAACCCCCAACAGTTTAAAAAAACAATTTAAAAAACTAAAAGGAGAAGAAACTGGATTTTTTTTTCCCTAAACCTGAATAAAATGACCACTTTTTAAACAGGTAGTTTAAAAGGGTTTACAAAACAAATGGGCAGTCCAGGTTTCCTGATTTGTGATGAGGGAGGCCGTGAGTTCTCGCCGCCGTCCAGAAGCTACGAACGAGGCGTTAGAGTTCCGTGTCACCGTGAAGTAAGACTGAGTCCTGGTCGTCCAAGAGCAGATCAGTGTCCACGACCTCAGCCTCTTCCATGACACCTCCTAACTGCTGGACCACATCGTCGTCCAGGATGCCCACGTCCTTGATGGGTTTGATCAAGCCCAGCTGGCCCAGCGGCAGCAGCCTCTGTGCCCCTGCTGGCTCCGTAGTCCTCTCGATCGTGGCTGCCATCTCCACCGCGAAGGCCGCCTTCTGAGCCTTCTGCCTCTGCTGCTCCTCCTGCTGCCTGTGAGTCTTCATGTGCGCGTTTCGGCTCTTGATCTTGAAGAAGACCCTAAAAAGGAAGAAAGCAGCAAGTGATAGATAGAGTCCCTGAAAATCCTAGTGTCCTACAGGGAATGGGGGTACAGGCTGGATGGCGATTTGGGGTGTCTGACAGAATCCCAGGACCTCCTTCCGCTGTGACCTGTCACCTCCTCTCTAACCATTACAGAGAAGGGGGTGGGGACCAGAATCCTGGGACTGGTGTGTCAAGCCTTCTTCCTAGGACAATGGAGGAGTCCCTCTCAAAGGCTTTCCTGTCCCTCTGGAGTCTGGCGCTCTCCATCTTCCGCCCCTGCCCTCTGCCCTCCCTTCCCATCCCCCCTCCACTGGAGAATCCCCAGGCATGCTAAGAACCCCGATAGGCCGCTATGCAGCAAGCCAGCAGCGCCCTGCCCTAGCCTGTCCCTCCATGGACCGTGCAGGAGGACCTGCCTGCACACACTGTGGCGTCCGTCCCCTTTTCTCTCAGTCTCTTCCTCCCTCCTCTGCAGTCCCACCACCCTCAAGGTCACTGGTAATCTTAGCTGGCCAGTGCCAATGGTCACTCTCTTTTTTTCTTTTTTGCAGTATTAGGGATTGATATACATCCCTATTTTAAAATTCTGAGACAGGGTCAGGTCTCACTAAATCTCTAAGGTGATCTTACTTTCGATCTTCCTGTCTCAGCTTCCCAAAGTACTGCAAAAACAGGTGTGCACGACATGGCCTGCTCCTGTCTCTTGCCTTTGTTGGGCTGGACTCCTGAGCTTCACCCACTCCTTCTTGTTGCAAAAGGCACCTTCCTGTTAGCCATCACATCATCAGAATTTCCTTCTCTTAGCCTCAGAATGAAAGTGGGTCTTGGCTCTGCGGGAATGTACTCTCACGCAGGATGTCTGCCAGTGTCTGGGGACAGTTTTAGTGGTCTCAGCTGAGTGAGGGACATCTCTGATACTAAGTGGGGGAGGTCAGGGATGCCGTTATGCGTCCCACTTACAGTACGGTTCCTTTCCCCAGATTAGGAATTATTAAGCCTAAAATGTAACAGTGCTGAGATTAAACAATGCTGGGAAAAAAGATACCATATTTGGGGGGTTCTTTTGATCAGGTGCTTATACACTATGGTTTGTGGGTCAAATCTAGACTTTTTTTTGGTATGGGAATCAAACTCAGGGCCTTGTGCTTGCTAGGCAGGCGCTTCCGCAGCTGAGCTGCATCCCCAGCCCCTCCAGCCTGCTCTTTGTGGAGAAAGTGCCACACGGAACACAGTCCTGTCTGCCTGTTTACATACTGCTGACAGCTGCTTCTGCACTACAGTGTGGAGCCGAGTAGTTCAGACAGAGGCATCAGGCCCACAGCACTTATCATATTTACTCTCTGGACTGTTTTCAGAAATAGTCTGTCCAGATATGAGACTGAGACTATACTTATGGGAGGAGGTGTTTGCATAAATATTCCATATTCACTTCCTAGCTCAGAAAGGAAAAAACAGAATGAAAGAACAAACTGAAAAAAAATGAAGACTTTGATTTCTAAGGCCCAAGTCAACAGAGTTGATGAATTGCTTAATGTAATAAATGTACCAGCAGCTGCAAGAGATGCTCTGTGAATACCTGCTTGATGTTAAGACCACAGACAGCATTCTACTTTACATCAGATACTAACTGAACTTCTGGTAGACATAGAACCCAAGCAGCATAGAAATAAAAATAAAAAATGCTGAACACATACTTTTCAACTCATACTTTTCTGAAAGTATGAAATATTGCCTGAGTCTCCCTTACCAAAGTGCCCGGACCGAAGTGCCTCAGATTTTGGAATATTCGCAAATATATAATAGGATATCTTGAGGCTGGCACCCAGGTCTAAACATGACATTCATCTGATTCATATAACTTTAAATAAGTCAAAAAAAATTTTTTTTTTTTTTTGGTACCGGGGATTAAACTCACGACCTCGAGCTTGCAAGGCAGGTGCTTATGCTGCTGAGCTAAATCCCCGGCTTGTATATAAGGCAATTGTATGTGATAGTTTAAATAATTTTGCCCAGGAGGCAAAGTTTCAGGGAGTGGGATTTTCCACTTATGGCACTGTGTTGATGCTCCAGGAGTTTTGAATCTTGGAGCACTTCAGATTCAGAGTTTCAAGGGCTTGACCTGTTTGCACTTGTGTAAAAGCATCTTCTGTCTCCACCTGGTGGAATAAACTTGTAGCTGCGTGACCTGAAGGGGAAGGCACCTGCCCTGTGCTGCTCCCCCACTTTTCCCTCCAGGACAGCAGGAGGGAGGGAACGTGGCTGCGTTGCTGCCCTAGAGCAAGCTGGCGCTCCTTCCTTCCACACTTCCCCACCAGGTAGTGGGGGTGATGTCAAGATGCTGTGGTGTCCAGGCTCTGAGTGACTGCAGGGCACAGAGTGGGAGACTGACACTAATCTCTCCATCCCTGGGCTCAAGGAGGGAGGACGGCACTAGGCCTGGGGCACTGCAGTGGCCACCTCTGAAGTGTGGTAGGGCTGCCGGAACTGCAGCAGCTGCGGTCAAGTGGTCCAGTCGTGTCCCTAAGGATGTGGAGGCACCGCCCTCATCACCTTCCTACGGGTGTTTTCTGGCCTGCACCTCCCGATAATGATCTTGTACATCTGAAGCACTGAGGTTATGGGAGCAAGGGTCCCACAAGGTGCCCCATGTGATCCCGGAGGGCCCTCAGGGCAGGCTGGCCCCAGAAGGAAATGGAATTCTCTCTGGAATTCCATGGGAGGGAACCAGGCTTCACACCACTTTACTTGACTTTAAATCTTTCATTTTCTTCAGCACTTGGAAACTGGAAATTGAACCCTGGGCCATCACACTGAGCCACCTCCAACCCTTCTCTTGTTTTTATTTGAGACAGGGTTTCTCTAAGTTGCCCAGGCTGAGCTTGAAGTCGTAACCCTCCTGCCTCAGCATTCCAGAGCACTGAGGCCACAATACCTGGCTCCTAGCTCCTTTTTGTAAACCAAGAATAGAGACTGCAGACACATCACATGGAGATTGTGTGTGAGGACAAAATGAGCTCATGCACACAAAGCAGGTAGCTCAGTAAATGCTCAGGGAATGTGGGCTGCTATTACTGCCACCTATTGTCAGTTTCCTCCCTTAGCTACTGTTTAACCCTAGGCCTCAGAGGGTAGGGAGACCTCACGCATGAACTCTATCAGCCGGCTGACACATGATCGGGTAAAATGTGCACAGGGCTTTCTCAAAGCAAACTCTGAAGTGTTAGGGTACAAAGGATCTGTGGCTCTGTCTTAGGGGGACTGCAGAGTGCAGTGGCTGATGAGTGCTGGTCTGCAGGATGCAGGGCTGAGCATCGAGGCCGGGCGCCCGGCTTAGGTGTCTCTGCTCCAGAGCACACCTGGTCTGGGCTCTAGGGCCACCTGAAACCACTCAGGAAGGACACAGAGTGACACTAGCACCCCATTCCGAGGCATAGGGAAGGTCCCCTTCCAGAGCCCAAGGACGCCAGGAAGGGGACCCTGGGAGCTCGGGATCTTCCTCTAGCTGCCCAGCGCAGCAGAGGACCCTGTGAGCTTGTATCCAGGCCCTGGTGTGTGACACCTACTTGCCACACTCCTTGCAGGGGAAGATGGTGGTGGGGTCTGTCTCGCCGCTGGTGGTGCTATGAGAGGGTGAGCTCTTCACTGAGCAATGCCCACTCTGGGCACCGCCTGGCTTCTGCTTCCCAGAGGGGACATTTCCTCGGGTCTTGGTCACCTGGTTGGTGCCACCGTGGATGCGGGCGTGGCCGTTCAGTGCCTGTCGGGAGCTGAAGACCTGGGGAAGAAAGGGAGTGACATGACATCTACAGTCCTGAAAAGGAAATTAGGGTTATTAGTTACTCAGTTGTGAAACAGGGACACATACAACAGTGTAAACATGGGCACAGTTTTATCAAAGCGACTCTGGCAGGTACCACAGAGGGTGAAGGTCAAATGCACAACCTTTCTTCTTGTCATTTTGTTTGTTTTATGAGACAGGGTCTCATGATGTAGTTCAGGCTGGCCTTGAACTCACGGTGATCCTCCTGCCTCAGCCTCCCGAGTGCTGGGATTACAGGCGTGCGCCACCACACCCAGCTTTGCCTTGCCATTTTGAAGTCAGCAGACAAGGTGTCTAGTGCCTGCTTTACTGTACCTAACAGGGAGGCCGTTAGCTACTTCCCCCACCGTTTGCCAACTGCAAAGTAACAGGGGGATGGACTAGTTTTTAAAACTCATTTTATTAGTATGTTTGCGACATACAGTAACTGTGTTCATCTCGGGAGCAGGTACACACACACACACTGCATCTTACCCAGTTTTCCTTTCCTTTCCCCTCCCTGCCCTGGTCTCCTCATTCCCGGATCCCCCTTCCACCTCACAGTGCGCCTCCCTGTTCCTACCATTGTGCTCTTTAAGTCATTCATATTTTAGGTTTCTCATGTAACAGAAATGAAGCGATATTTAACCATCCATGTGTGGCTTGGCTCATCTTAGCATTATGGTCAAGGTGCATCCATTTTCCAACAAATAACTCAAGTGCATCCTTCTTTACGGCACAGCAGTGCTCTATTATGTAACATTTTCTTTACCTATTCACATGTGAGTGGATGTACAGGACACTTCCAAAGTTTAGCTACTATGAACTGTGCTGCTATAAACATTGCTATGCATGGATCACTGTATCAAAGTTTGTTTAAAGCTGCAAACCCATTCCTGCCCTCCCTGCCGGTGTCTTTAGTAACAAATTTGGTCTACTCAGAACTCAAGTTATAAGCAGAGGTTCCCCGGCTGAAATAGAAGCAGCAATGCAGGAAGCCAAGAGCACCAAGGAGCACAGACCGGAAGACACTGATTACGCGCTCTGATGTAGACTGTATGTTACAGACTCCATCGCGGCCCATTGTTTTTACTCTTTCTTTCTTTCTTTCTTTCTTTCTTTCTTTCTTTCTTTCTTTCTTTCTTTCTTTCTTCCTTCCTTCCTTCCTTCCTTCCTTCCTTCCTTCCTTCCTTCCTTCTTTCCTTTCTTCCTTTCCTTTCCTTTTTCCTTTCCTTTCCTTTTTCTTCCTTCCTTCCTTCCTTCCTTCCTTCCTTCCTTCCTTCCTTCCTTCCTTCCTTCCTTCCTTTTTTGTGGAGCTGGGTCTAAAACTCACAGCTTCCTGCATGCCAGGGAAGTGCTTACCACTCAGATACACCCATAGCCCAGCAGGCCACTGTTGAGGTGGCATTCAGGACCCCCACATTTTATTTTTGGTACTGGGACTCGAACTCAGGACCCTGTGCTTGCCAGGCAGGCACTTGTGCTGCTGAGTTTGATCCCCGACCCTCCCCACATTTTAATAAAGTGGTAAAAGGGGAAGGACCTGGGCAGGGTTTTGAAGACCACCACACTGCAGGGTCTACCCTCAAGCACTCTGGTGCGGGGATAACCAGGGACAGGCCATTCTCTGTCGTGGAGATTGTCCTATGTGCTGCAGGGTGTCTAGCACTGTCTCTGGCCTCTGCCTACCAGATGTCACCTCTGCAGCCCTGATAACAATGTCTCCAAACACTGCCAAATGCTCTTGGGAGAACAAAGCACTCCAGTTCACAACCACTGCACTTCACACCCCCAGGTCCCAAGAGTATCCAGCTCCTTAACCTTAGTGGCCCAGGGGCTGCCCCACAAGCTGCCAGGCTGAAGGGGTGCTCTGTGCTCAGTTCATAAGCTGTTTCTTGTTTTACAGAGAAAAAAATCCTATCATTAATTTAGCAACCATCAACTTCAGTGTTAGGCAAGGAACAAAATGCATGATTTCTTTCTTTCTTTTCTTTTTTTTTTTTTTTGTACCTGGAATTGAACTCAGGACCTGGTGCTTGCCAGGCAGGAGCTGTGCCGCTGTATCCCTAGCCCCAGCATGATTTTTAAAGTCTTTAAAAATAATCTACCTTTCTGAGCATTTCTGATTGGACAAGGTAAAAGGTAACTTTCTGCCCAGTAAAAAAATTTAGTGTATGTTATAACTGTATATTGGGAAAGCATTCAGTTTCTGAGCAAATTTACCATGAAATGTTGTCATTTAAAGTCACATTTTAAGCTGGGTATGGTGACTCATGCCTGTAATCCCAGCACTCAGGGAAGCTGAGGCAGGAGAATCATTGCAAGTTCAAGACCAGCCTGGGCTACAAAGTGAGTCCAAGGACAGCCTGAACTGCATAGCAAGACCCCATCTCAAAAAGACCAAAAAAAAGTCACATCTTAGTCACCCCTAAGTACTCTATTCAAAATGGTACGACAGAGTGAAGGGGCCAGGCCGCTCAATATCCAGGACAGAAGCGAGCCAGCCACCACTTAGGTTCTCTTCAGAGGTAGCACATCTCTACACAAAAGTTACACATCATTTTTTGCCAATGTTTTCCATTTTTTCTTAAATGTATATAAAGTAAATTTCTGCTTTAAGATTTAAATACTTGCTTATCCATTTTTTCAATACTAGATTGAGCCCAAGGCCTTCAAACTGAGCTAGCGACACTCCAGCTCTTTAAATGTTCTGAGTCAGGGTCTTGCTATGTTTCCCAGGCTAGGCTCAAACGGGTCACCATCCAGCCTCAGCCTCGCAGAGTGCTGGGACGAGAGGCACGTGCCACCACACCTGCCAAGGATATAAATATTTTAAAGTTGCTTGCTGTCCTCATCTATGTGACAGGTTCAATAAACAGCATGCAGCACACTCTATATTATACAAGCACAGACAAGAGAGCCACTTGAGGAAGCCGGGCCTCCTACGAGAGCAGTAGCACCCCCATTGGGGAGTGCTGGAGAACCTGTCTATGCAGATGTGCCCAGCTTTAAGACACCAATCCAGACTAGCAGGGAAGAGGGGATGTCCTGAGAGCCCAAAGGAAACCACTTTTGATCACACTGTGTACACTGTACAGGCCCTGAGCCTCTGGAAGACTCCCTCCAGGGCTAACAGGCTCTCTCTCAAGCTACTGACATGATCAGTTTCCTTAGTACATCTTTTCACTCCTACAGAGTACAAAGACAAACTTGATCAAAGCTTTGTAACAACTTTCTCAAATTTCAAATTAGTGACATTTGAATTAGTCACACTTTATGCAAAACTTTCCAGGCAGGCAGAACTTCAGGCAATGGGGCAGGGGATCTCATGAGAAAACGGTGATCCTGTCTCTGGGCTCCCTGGGTGCATTTTAATGCATGTCCACAGGGTGTGACCTTGGGGGATGCCCAGCCCAGGTGTGCACTGTAGAGCCAGCAGTGCTGAAAGTGCATCCTTTCAAAAATGTGTCACCTCTTGCAGCTAGGCACATGTGCACAGCCCTCACTCGTCCCTGAGCCCCAGACGACACACACACTTACAGCCCCACAGTTGGGCATTTCGCAGATGAAGGCGCCCGAGGGCTGGCCAGGGGCCTGCAAGGACAGCCCCTCGGTGGGAGCCACGATAGGCACTGGCGGAGGCTCCGGGGACTTCTGTACTTCACTCTCCTCTTCTTTTGTGGATTTCCTATCTTCTTCTGGGTCCTCCTCTTCCTCCTCTAACTCTTCTTCCTCTTCACTCGTCTAATGTTAATAAAAGCAAGAATGGGGAAATCCCCAGAGAGCATTTTTAGTGGAGACAAAACTCTTCAGCTCATAGGACTGGGAGTGGCGCTGTGTCCTTTCTTTCTGCCTAAGAACTCCTGGCAGCCTGCTGGGCTGTTTCTAAAAGGTTGGTCTCTGACACTTAGAATCTAAAGTCAAGGAAGCCATACTTTGGGTCCCCTCATCCCTTCTACTAAAAAACAATGCCAATGCAAAGACAGGAGAAGTTTTGTTTTGTTTTTGTACTGGGGATTTATTTTTTATTTTGAGACAGGGTCTCACTAAGTCACTCAGTTGCCCAGACTGGCCTGGAACTTGTGATCTTCCTGCTGCCTCAGCCTCTCAGAATACTTGTGCCATCAAGCTCGACTACAGGACAGATTTCTGTAGGTAGAGTCTCTGTCTTGGGCCAGGGATACAGCTCAGTGGCACAACACCTGCCTGGCAAGTGCAAGGTCCTGAGTTTGATTTCTGGGACTGGAAAAAAAAAGATTCTCTGCCTTGTTTCAGACTATTAGACCTTACAAATGACTAAACCTTGGCCAGGCCACTGGTCCCAGCAGTGTGTGTGTGTGTATTCATGACTCTCAAGCAGTGACAGTGCTGGGAGTCCCCTCTGGGGAGAAACCAGAAGCCAGAGGCACACTATCATTTGGCTTGCAGGCCTTTTTTTTTTTTTTTAAACACGTCATCTTGCTATGTAGTTCAGGCTGGTCTTGAACTCATTATGAAGTCTGGGCTGGTCTCGAACTCAACCCCTAAAGTAATGGGTTACCGGGGTGCACCACCACATCCGGTTGGTTCAGAGGCTTAAGAACTTATCCCGAGCCTGATGCCTGATGAGCCCCACGGTTTAAGTTCCTACTCTGCTCTTCTCAGAAAGTACCAGGAAATGGAGGGAAATGGAGGGGAGATTCACTTTACCCTGTCACTGCACTTTGTTTTGTCTCTGACCACAGGTTTGGAGAAAGTTTAGTCTATGTTTCTATAGACTTGTATTCTCCGCCTAGAGGCATTTTGGAAAAAAAGGACAAGAAACCCACTGCTCTCTCAGTGACTTTCTCTATGGCAGCAAGGGAACCTTGCACAGAATGGAGCAGAAGGTCCCACCCCTCCCTTGGGGCTAATGCAGTGCAAGAGACATGGGGTTGGGCAGCCTGGACAAGTGCAGGATGTGAGAGGCCTCAACCCGCCTCTCCTACCCACGGAGCTCTATGCTCCCTTTAGGCCCTGGAAAGGCCGAGGACTAGGAAGGGATCCTACCACATACTCTCTGGATGGCAGCTTGTATTTTATGCTTACAAAACTCTTTCACACTGACTCTGTCACTGAACAAGGCCATACACAACCCTCCCATTTTACAAAGGAGCAAAGACAAGGTGCATCCACTGCCTCTGCTGCATCAGGCCATTTGTCTCTGCCAGGCCCTCGTGCACATGCACTCTCAGGGCAAGTGTGTGTCAGCCTTCGTCTCCCTGAATGAAGAAGCGGGGATGTGCAGACCTCTAGAACCCAGCAGCACCAATTTCCAAGAAGAACCAAGACTGGAGTGTAGTGGTGCTCTGGGGTGCAGACACACAGGCTTTCTCCTCCATTTCGGCTTGGGGTGTACGCGTGAGAGAGACAACACCCAGTCAGTGTAGGGCCCCTGGCATTTCACACGGCTCCAGCGCTGTCATGCATGACATCATACACGTGTGTGTGTGAGATGATGTGCTAGCAAGGCAGACTGAAGAAATGGTTCCAGTTTCCAGTAGGTTAATTAGCAATGAGCATATTTACAGTGGTGTATGATGTACGTGGCAGACTTCTCAGCGTATATAGCACATGGGCTGATTCCACTTTGATGGCTTTATCTCTACAGGAATACACCATCTTTCACACCAAGAGGTTCAGGCAAAACCACGTCACATCAAACTCCAAAGGTTTTTCCCATTTCTTTAAAAACCTGGGACATGCCAGGCATGGTGGCACATGTCAATAATCCCAGCATCTGGGAAGCTGAGGCAGGAGGATCACCATGAGTTCAAGGCCAGTGTGGGCTACATAGTGAGATCCTGTCTCAAAAATAAATAAATAAAAATAAAAAGTGGGATATTGTGGTCTCAAATATTAAGTAGACCCTGGTCTATAGTTTTGCACTGAAAATGAATTAAATTTATTAATTTATTTATTTTGTCTTTTTGAGACAGGATTTCACTATGCATTTCAGGTTTGTCTCAAGCTCACTTTGTAGTCCAAGCTGGTCTCAAACTTGCAATGATCTTCCTGCTTCAGCCTCCTGAGTGCTGGGATTGCATGCCAGGTTTGAAAATGAATTAAATTTAAATGATCATGCTCTTTGTTTCATGGTACTTGTTATAATTTTCTTACAATGCCATTCTTTGGGTTAAAAACTTAGAAGAAACATTTCCTGTACCCACAAAATTGTAGATTAAATTATTCTGTACTGTGATAATGTGTATCTCGGGAATTTAGATAGGTCGTATTTCAACTGGCAATCTCTACACATTCACAAAATGATTTATCATCAAGCCATATGGCTCACAAAATGACTAAGAGATACAAAGATAGGAGGACAGAAATCCTAACATGTAGAACTTTGTATCAACAAGTTGTTCATTTTATGATGTGCTGCAAAATGAAACATTTAGTAATATTCCAAAATTGGTGCGAAGTGGGTAAACACAAGGTAGGGCAGAGGCTATATATTAACACGGTGCCCAAACCTCCAGTGTCCATAGACTTTCTTGAGGGGGATGATGTTTTGTTTCTTAGGCATGAAAATGTAATTTACACTATGAGAAACTAACAAGTTAGAATGCACGTTTAGCAACCCTAACCTGCTCGAAGACAAATCTGACAGCACTCATGAGGCTGAGGCAGGATGATCATTGTGAGTTTGAGACCAGCCTGTGCTACAAGGTGAGATCAAGGCTGCCTGAACTGCATAGCGAGCCCTTGTTTCCAAAAACAAACAAATGAAAAAACAAACACCCTAACAAAACCAAAAAAAACCAACGGAAAACCAATTTGAGCATTACAGACAACAATGTATAAATGGTATGAATGAGGCGGACGCGCGCACGCACACACACACACACACACACACACACACACCCCACTAGTTCTTACAACTACCCTGTACAAATGAGGAAATTGGCCAGAGAAAGTTTTCTCATGTTCACACAGCTGGTAAAGACGGTGATGTGAGAGTCAAAGCCTGCCTGGTCTGACTCGAAAACTTTGGCCTTTTGCACCCCTTGTTCCTGTCCTGAGCATGCTGGGATGACAGGGGCACAGCCCCATGCCTGCCTTCACTGCCCTTTAGAATTTTTTTTTTTTAATTCTCGGTACCAGGGATTGAACTCACAATGGTGTGCTTGCAAGGCAGGTGCTTATGCCACTGAGCTAAACCCCCAGGCCCCCCCCCCAATTTTTTTGGCTGCTGGAAATTGAACTCGGGACCTCACGCTTGCCAGGTAGGCAGTGCAAATCACCAGGCCCTCACCTGCCCTTTATTACAGCATTGAGGACACATGATCCGGAGAGCTATCTCAGCTGTCCCAGGCAGGCCCAGGGAACACAGAGCAGGATCCTGTCCCTTCTGCATCTTCCTAGATGTCCCAATGTTCATCTTGACTGGACACAGAACGCCCAGTAGCTGACAGTGCATACAGTGCCCAGGAGGAAGCAGGAGCTCCTGGCTGGCCTTTGTCAATCAAGACTTCCTTGTTTCTGCGGGCTGAGTCATCTCTGCACATGAGATTCCTGCTCTCCTAAGCTCACAAGTGACAATGGTGTGGATCCTCCTGACACCACCCAATGCTGGCTCCTGGACAGTGAGCCCAGAAGGTGTGGCCCTTGGCTATCACCTTCATCTCCTATGCTTGGGAGGCTGCACACTGGTCTGGGCCTTTCTGAAACCTACCAACCAAGATGGTGTCTCTGTCCATGTGACAGCATCTCCTGAGCGGCCTCCTGCTCTGCATTCTCCATTCATTCCATCTCTCCCCAGTGAGTTCAGAGATGAGATGCTCCTAAGAACCAGGCTGACCCCCTGCTGAGAAAGATGTCGACCCACTCATGAGCAGATACTGGCAGCATTATGCCAGGCATTGTCCTAGGCACTTGGTGACACCCAAGCCAGAGAGGTACAAATGGCCTTAGACCGAATCTTCAGTTTCTACCCAATTGCAGACATGGCATGGATAGGTCCCACAGCATTCAGAATTGGAGGGGTTTTTTGAATCACTGAAGTCCTCTACCCCACTGTACGGTTCAGCAAGCCAGGAGCATGGTGCTTAGGCCTCTGAGGCCAGATTCTCAGTGCTTCCTCCTCCACTGGCTGATCTGCACATCTGCCCAGCAATGCTCTGTGAGTCCGGGCAAGCCCGTGCCCCTCTGGACCTCAGGCTGCGCTTGTGAAATGGTGAACAGATGAGCGTCCCTAAGACTGTCTTTAAGATGTCCTGGTTCTCATAATGCTCTTGGGGTTCAAGGTTAAATCGTCACTTGAGTCTCATTGTCCTAACTAGATTTATCCTCTGGGTGGCAGGGGGCAAGAAGGCAGAGGCCACTTAACATCCTTGCTGTTTATATCCATTACAAATTGCTGTTTACATTGTGGGAACACAAGCGCTTTTAGCTGACTGAACCAGAGGGGGACCACGCTGTTCTTGTAAACATTAGGCCACCCATGAGCAAAAGGTTACTCTGATATAAACCGCCGATACCTAAGCCAAACAGAAGCCCTGGTCACAGGCCATCCTCAATATAGAATACAGAAATCTTTGATTTTAAAAAATAGCAATGTCATTCTATTCCGCAACTTTCTATTCTAACACTTGAGTTCAAATATAAAAGTACACTGTGCATATTTCAAAGTTAGGACTGAGGCTGAGCTGAGAGCTTAGGCTTTGAGGCTGGAATGAGTCCATGTGCTTCTACACTTCTCCAAGCGAATTTGCATTTTGATTGCTCTTCAGTGCAACAGGAAGGAATCGGGCTCAGGCAGCACACTCCCCAGCTGTGTGATTATGGCCAGCTTACTCAGGCTTAGGCTCTGTCTCGGTTTCCTACTTCAGGGGAACTGGCATTAAATGAATTAAACTGGATTAGATGAGTCAGTATTTATAAGCTGCCCAGACAATGCTCGGCACTTTGAAGGTACTACTTAAGTGTCTGCTAAGGAAAATAACATATATGCTAACATCATGCAGGGAATGACACTATAAATGCAAACATTCATGAATGTGAACACTTCTGTAGGCAGGGACAGAGGGTAGAGTTCAGTAATTTGTTGTAAGAAATGATATCTACATGAACGTCCAGAATGTTTCTCACAAAGTGTGACAAGGAGACTTCTCTGGCTTTGGATATAGAGAGAAGGGAGGGTTGACAAGGAGTCACGAGTGACAATAATTACTGAAGCCATACACAGAATTATCGGATACTATTTCCATCTTAGGGTTTTAGTGTGCACTTCATATGCAGGTGACTTGGGATCGTCTGCTACTGCAGGAAGTCAAGATGGGCTGCCTGGGGGTACAGGTCCTGGGGACATCTGCATGCCGCTCACCAAGTCCTCAGAGACTGATGTCCTCTTGTTAAAGTTTTAGAGAAGCTTTGGAACCTCGAGGGTGCCAGGTGTGATGGTACATGCCTCTAATCCCAGCACTTGGGAAGCCGAGGCAGGAAGACTGCCATGAGTTCAAGGCCAGCCTGGACTACATAGTGGGTTCAAGGCCAGCCTGAACTATAAAGCAAGATGCTGTCTCAAAACCAAAGCCAAAATAAAAACCCAAACCAATAAAGACAAAAAAACAAAAACAAAAAAACCCTCAGATGCGTCCATCTTTCTAAGGCATGTTATAATCACCAGGATCAGTGATGTGGGAAGATCAAGAAGGGATATTCCAAGCATCGGGTCACCTGCTTAAAAATCAACCAAGTAGAGCCTGGGCCCACTCTGATTTCACTCTCCTGGCTCCCATCTGCCAGTTGTCATGTGTGTCACTAATCACTGTGCTATAAGTCTAACCCAAGGATACCTTCCCTCCACCTGCAACAGGAAGTCAAGACTTGAGTCCCGCAGGGAACAGAACTTCAGTCTCCCTCACATTAGCGACCTGGCTATCTCTAGCAAACCAAATCAAATACTAGCCAATCACTAACCCAGGGTGGGATGGGGATGGAGCCAGCACAAGCAAGAAGTCAGTGGCTTCACTCACCATGCAGTCTTCAATGATTTCCGCCAGGCGTGTACGGTGTTTCCGCCCTAACCGCATAATCTTCTTCCATGTGTAGTAGTACTCCACGCACTGAGCCACAGTCTTGGACTTCACCTGTAGGAGAGGTGCGCAGGATTAGCTCTGGCAGTAGGCAGAGTAAGCTTTTTGGAATAGTTTTGCAACAGTGATAACAGGTTTGTAACCCTTGTAAACTGTCTGTTTAAAAAAAAAAGGGGGATACAATGAAAAGCCTCCATCCCCCCTCATTCTCACTCCTCATAGCTCCACCTATTAATTTTTTTGGTATCATTCTATGTGTGTGTGTGGGGGGTACTGGGAATTAAACTCAGGGTCTTTGCTTGGAACTACATCCTCAGCTCTTTTTTTTCAGTAGGGTCTCATTAAATTGCTAAACTGCCTGGGCTGGACTTGAATTTGCAATTCTCCTGCCTCTACTTCCTAAGTGCTGGATTATAGGCATGCACCACCATGCCCAGCTGCACAATTTCTTCAGGCCCATATCAGCATGCATGAATCTCTACTTCTCCTCACACCATCGTTCTTCACAAGCTGTAGCAAGTACACAATAGTTTTGCAACTTGATTTTTTGTCATGACTGAGCTGGAGTTTTGTTTGTCATCAACCCACAGAGCGCTTACTCAGTTTTTAATTCCAGAAAGCAGCTGCCTTTTCGTTTGTTGTATTTGAGTGTGCTTAGCTTTTTGATGTCACCTACAGAATCTATTTATGTTCCTTAGTAATAGAACAGGAATTTAAGGCAAAAGTTACAGTCACAGGGCTTTCTTAGCTTTTGCAGAAAACAAGCCTTGTTCATCCCCAAAGAGGCAAAGATAGTACTTCAGAAGTGTTTCAGATGCGGGATATTTTTGGGTCTTGGAATATCTATATAGACTCTACCGGCTGAGCAACTGTAATCTGAAAAGCTCCAAAATCTTTGGAGCATTTTGGATGTTAGATCTTGGGTTAGGGATATACATTCCTTTGTTTAGTTCCTTTATCCCTGCTCAGGAGGTTTCTAGAGGTTCCCTGGGGGCCAAAATGTGGTCATCTTCCTGGCAAGATGAGAAGGGACCCACCAGAAGTTCTGCCTTCTGCAGTACCCCCAACACCTGGAATTTCGACACTAGATTTACCCTAGGAGTGAGGATGTTGCCCCAGAGTGCGTTTGCTCAAACATCGGCATTGCCTGGAACATGAGTTCACCATGGCCACCAGGTGTGGGGCCTTCAAGGAGCCAGGTGGGGACCTGGTGGTTGGATGTGGTTTGTTCTCCAAGGGTCCATTAGTCTGGTCCCTGGGGTGTGGCACTAGAAGATGAGGAGATCTTCAGATCACTGAGGGCACTGCCCTGGGAGGGAATAAGGTGGCTCTCCAGAGAGCAGTTTGTTATAAGAGTGAGCCAGGTCCCTGAAGAGCTCTGTCTCAGGGTGTAACCTCTCACTTCTGCATATTCTCCTGCCACACCATCTGCCACTGGGCCCTCATCAGAAGCTGTAGCAAAGGCTGCCTGATCAAACTGTGAGCCAGAGAAAGCTTTTTCTTTCCAAAGTTACCCAGCCTTGGGTATGATATTACAGTAATGAAAAGCTGATTAAGACACCAGGTTGAGCCTGGGGAAAGGTGACTCAAGAAAGGTCAGAACTACTGGGTGTGGAGGGCACAGAGACATTGAAAGACAGGAGCAGAGGCAGGACTATAGGTGGAGGCAAGTCAGAGACAGATCCACTGATTTCTGATGCTCATCCGGGCTAGGCTTTGGATTAGCAGCAGGAGACACACTGCCCTGGAACACTACTGGGGACCAACCAGTTGCCATGGGAGCTGTCCCCATGACTGTTCTTCATATACTTGCACATTCTGAATTTTCCTTCATAATCAACATAGTGCCATCATTCATCAGCTTGGTGAGATACTCTGAATATTTTAACTTGTTAGCCCACACCACCTCTCAGCCAATTAAAGCCTATTAATCTTATTTGCCACACAAAGTATGATTTTATCTATAGGAAAGTTTTATTTTGTAGTAAAATGCTATACACAAAAACTATTACTCATATTATTACTGTCATTATGATTAGGGGCCTATTCTAGAAACCTTGCAGTAGGATAGGGGGAGGTCATGCGGCCTCCCCTTCACAATTTCCCAGAAAAGTTCTGTCAAAAACATGATAGATCTGTCAAATATACATGATATAAATTATGCAAATTATGACCTAGAAGCCCCAGCTCTAGCTATTCTAAAGCTCTAGTTATTCTGACAGAGTTATGAATTATACATTTTTATTAAGATAGAGACCCCCAACACTATAGCATCCAAATAATCGGTGTCTTCTTTGTCTCCCTCACTTCCCCCTACACCCAGACACTGGGGCCACTCCTGTAACAACTACGACCCTTCACCAGTGAGGGTAGAGAAAGCCTTTTGGTGAGGATATGAAACTAAGTACCAAGACTTTTCAAGTATTTCTAGATACACAATTTTTCAAATTTAACTTCAAGTGAGCAATAGGAAAAGTCATACTTACCATCTTCTGTACAAAAATAAAGTCTTTGTTGTAAGTGGCTAGTGCTTTATTAAACAGTTTTCTTTCTAGGGAGGTCCACTTGTCCGAACCTACAATGAAACACAAACTTCTTAAGAACAGCTCACATTTCTCCCCACACTTAATTGCTGGTTTGTTTAAAGCCACAAAACACATTTGTCTAGCAAGTGATGGAAGAGAACTCTGGGGTGAGAAACAAGCGAGTGCAAAGAAGCAAGAAAGAGATGATGCCCTTTACATACTCATTCATTCAACATGTATTCACTAGGGGTCTACTACGAGCAAGAGCTATGCTAGGAAAAAGAGCTCAAATTTTAAGCGCTTCCTACATGTCACATTCTAAGTGATTTACAGCTATTAGTCATTAGCTTCTACTAACAACCTGGTAAGACTAGTATTTTTAGTATCCCATTTTACACTGCATAGAGGTCTTCTAAGAACAAAGTCCAGGTTGGCTCAGTTACAGGGTTCCAGCAGAGGGAAGCAAATGAATCTGGAGGGTGCTTTTGTGGTGTCCCCCACTCCGTAACCCAATACAGAAGATTAATTCCAGGGCTCTTACATGGAGGTGCAACCCCATTTCTTTCTAATTAACTTTCTTATTCTGAAACAAGGTCTCACTAAGTTGATAAACTGCCCAGAGTGGGCTTGAATTTGTGATCTTCCTGCCTCAGCTTTCTAAAGTGCTGGGATTACAGGCATGCCGGGTTGGGATCAGTTTTTAACAGATGTGCAGACAGATGAGGGAAAGGTTCTGCACTGCTGGGATGGCGTGTTTACCTTGCCGGTGAAACGATATTCATGTGTTTTCCCGCCATACAAGTAAGCAGGACACAAATGACAGGGCTTGTATGGGGCAAGACACATCTGCACCTAAAGGGCACCTATAATTGAGGTATCATCTGATCATCTGAATGGGTCCTCTTAGCCCTCTTGTATTAGAAGTGTGGTCCAACATGGCAATACTAAGTGAAAAAACCTTTAAGAGGTGGGGCCCAATCCGAGATCACCACTGGTCCTCCTCAGTCACTCTCTGGCTTCCCGTCTCCTCTGATCTCTCCCTTTTGCACTCACTCCCACCAGGACTCCACTGCCATGTTGTGATGCAGCCAGGGGTTCCTGCCAGAGGCCAGCTCCCTCCACAGAGCATAGTCGTGGACTTTTGGCATCCAAAACTGTGAGCTATGTAAACCTCTCTTTATGAAGCCCCAAGACTCAGCTAGCTATGTCAATACAAAACTAATACAGGGTTTCTATTTCAAGGTTCAGCTACTGTGGGCTCAGAAATCTTAGCTCCACTCTTTTAGCTTGTGTACTCTGCACATCTGACTCCTCAGATGGCACATGGCACGTGGCCAGGCCTTGGCATTCCCCGGCTTCTCAGAGATTGAGGCCTGACCCAAAGCGTCTTCTCTCCTCTCCAGGGCAGGTCCGAGGTTTCCATTTTGCCATGGTCAGGTGATGGGGCTGAAGTACAGGGAAACTAAGTGGCTCTTCTCTTGGCAAATTCAGCCAGACACAGTGAAATCTCTCTGCAGAGAGACGTGACTCCCGAGGCTGTGGGCAGACATCCTAGCATCCGTAAGGGAGTATGTATGTAGTTCAGTGATGTAAACTCAGATTTCTGAAAGAAACAGCTTTTCCATGCGTCTTTGTGATGGGTGGGTCCTCAAGCCAAGGGCACTGATTCCAGATTCTGTTTCCATAGGGGACTGGTTCAAACTTTTAAAAATCCAGCACAACTATATGATTTCGTTGGTTTGCAAGTTTATCTTTTTTTAAGTTTTTTTTTTTTGTACCAGGGATTGAACTCACAATCTTGCGTTTGCCAAGCAGGCACTTATGCCACTGAGCTAAACCCCTGGCCCTAAAAGTCTTTTTTATTTTTAGAAGAAATGCAGCTTTGCAGAGAATGCTCAGCAGAAGGATGCATCTTCCACAAGTTCTGGAGGCCTGGCCTCTGGCTGAGCAAACCACAGCAGGGGGGAGGAGGGGCTGGGAGTTTGGAGTGGCCCGAAGTTATAGCTCAGATGGGAGGGACATCAGAAGACACTGAGTGATAAAAACCTTCCACTAGATCACTGAGAATTCTTTCCAACTTTCATCAGACTGTTAGTCTCCTCTATTGGTACAGCTTTATAAGGCTACCCTATCTCTTCCTTCCAACCATGCCAGGCTTGCCACCTGAGTGCTGGCCCAAAGAGTAGCTCGGTCAAGTTCCAGGACCTGCCAACTTCGTGCAGGCGTGTCCCTTTATCATTCCCATGTGGCTTGCCAGCTGTAACCACACAGAAAGTGAATTAACTTGCTGGCCTAGCTGTATGGGAGATTCCCAAATCTCACAGGGGAAGGAGACTTGTGGTGGTTTGGGGGCTGCTGCTCTGATGGCATCTTCCCCTTCCCAGGGTATGTTCTCTGCACACCTTCAGAGGGGTGGGCAGCACACTCCCCGTCCACTCTGTGCTGTCTTCTCTCTCTGAGGCTGCAGGCCTGGTGCACAGAGCTCATGCTGGAGAGGAAGAGATGAACCTCTGTGGAGTCCTGTGGCCTGTGCTTTAGTGTAAGCAACAACGCTCTGTCCAGGTGTGTCCAACAGAGAGTCCATGCAGTGAAAGGCAGATACTAGGTGAGATGCCAGATCTTTGTCACTCACCCTGGAGCTGGCCTCCTGTCTCAGGCTGCTCATAGGGGTCCACCCTTGGGCTGCTGGACTCCATTCTCAAGCTGGAGCCTAGCACAGATCAGTGACATCGGAATGTGCCCTCCCCAGATACCACTGTACTATGATAAAAAGGGTGATGGGAGTCAGGTGACCTTAGGCTTTGAATGTGTTTCTCCCATCTACTCCTGTGACTGCAGGCAAGTCACGTCTCTGAGTTTCCTTGCCTGTATCACAGGGATGGTGGCTCAGCAGATGCTCTGGATCTTTGATGGCCACTTGGACAGCCGATCCCAGATCAGTCCAGGTCTTTGGACCACACACTGCCCCTGTGAAGCCAGCTGGCTCATGTGCCTGCTCTCAGTTTCAACCCCTCAGCGACTTTAGTGCCAAGGAAATTCTCAGGCAGCTCTTTCCTGAAGGCTGTCAGACAGGGCACTCACTTCTCCCATTCTCAGACAGGCTTCTACATCAGCTCCCGGATTCTGCATCTTGGACAAAATCCAACATAAAATGCAAAACCGAGGCAGAGGGCGGGCGGACGCAAATCCTCCCCTCTCCTCCTGTCCTCCTTCTGCCTGCCCTTCCTTTCTGGGTAAGATTGCTGCTGCCCACTCAGCAGGCATGTGGGCTCAGTGGGCTGACATCCCCCAGCCTCATTTGTTCCACCTGGGATTCCTGGCTATTGGGCTATTATCAGCAGGGGCCCCTAACAAGCCGATTAAGGCTAATGACAAAGAGACTAATTAACTGGATGAAACTGGTGCTGGAACAGTATCCAGAGGAAAAATGCTCTGTGCTTCGGTTGCTGGGAAACAGGCTCTGGACTGTGGCTAATTTTGGGGCAATCTACAGTGAACTCGAGCAATTAAAAAGAGACATGGAAGGGGTACAGAAAAGTTTGGGCACAGTATCTTTTAGAAAGCCTGTGTTCTTTTCAGAATTAAAAAAAAAAAAACCCAAACTTTTATTAATGTTGCTGCTGTAGTTACCCCAGAAAGACAGGTTCATTACAGAAAAATGAGGGCTGCTTCTGAGCCAGATCTTCATTTCCAAAGAGGATTTTCCAGAGTGGGTGGAGGCTGAGTAAGTCTTTTGGAGGTGCAGGGTGAAACAGCTTGCTACCAAAGTTACCTCTGGGCAGAATAGAGGGAGGCCTAAATCTAAATTCCTATTTTGAACTTGTCTACTAATTTTTTTTTTTTTTAACAACAGCTATGTCAAGCAAGGCAAGAGCGCAAGAGACCAATGTCTAGCTAAAGTGGGGCCATAAGTGACAGGAAAGTAAAAGCACAGTTGTGTTCCTTGCCAAGTACTCTTTTGAGTATGTAGCTCATCGTACCAGGGCAGCTTCCAAGGCAGAGACCAGGCCTCTCCCATGGAATAGATGCTTCCTTCAGGGTCCCCTTGGGGACCAAGAGCTCAGGACAGCATTTCAGAGCCTTGGCTGAGGTGGGAGCTGACTACTGTCTCTGCTGAACCCTTGCCAAGAAGCCAGTGTCAAGTCTAACACCCCTCACTCTGCGCCCACCTACAGAATGACCAGTTCAGTGCAGAAACCGAGGTTGCCTAAAGACGTCCGATTACAGGAGGAGCGTCCCCACCCTGACCACCCCTGCTCTACCCTTCCCCAGTCAGTGCAGGTGCAAGCTGGGAATCATGGCAGGGACCCACAAGCCACACAGGGCAGAGCGAACCGAGTGCGGGGAGCCACCAAGGCAGCACCCTCCTCTGAGGATCTTGTACAGGGCTCACAGGGCTGGACAAGCAGCCCTCAGATCTGAAAGTTGCCCAGGTACTGATCCTTCATCCTCCTAGCATGTCTCTTCTGGGTCCCAACATCGGTCACTTTCCTTTTCCTGTGGAATCGCTTAGGGTAGAGTGAGAAGGTAATGCATAAAAAAGGAGGTGGTTTCCAGAGGCCTGGGTCTCTGTCCCATTGTGCCTCAGCCCCTCTCCCTGAGCCCAGTCTACTGCCTTTGCTCCAGGGCACAGATTTGCCCAGCAGATCTGACCTCTTTTTCTAGGCCACTGGCAGCATAAGGTGCCATCTCAAGGCCATGAGGTGGCAGTGATACCAGCCATAGCCACAGAGCTGGAAGCCCAAGGAGTCCCAGAAGCCACATCACAGTGAGGTTGGAACTGATTGGATAGTCCTACTGGAGCTCCTGATGGATCCTAGCACAGTGACCAAGACAGGCTGGGGCCATGACAGGTGGGATTCACTGACATCCAGGAGCCTAGTGAGTCAGGAGGCAATAGCTGGTGGCCTGGACAAGTGCCAGGGTAGACTCAGCTGCCTTTCCTGTAGCTTGGAGGGGATCTGTTAAGAGCATGAAGTTGGGCCAGACTTTGAGACCAGTAACCTCTGTCCTTTCTGGTCACAGTTCTCGAAGATTCTTGGGAAACTTATCGGCACTTGCTTTCTGAAGAAGGCAAAATGACTGGAAGACATATGTGAACATTCTTTTCCTGGAGGTGCTAAGTCCACATCTCAGCTCCACCTCTGATCTGCCAGGGCTGAAATGATTCCAGAAAGCAAAGCGTCTTTCTCTTGCCTGGGAGAAAGAGGGCCTTGTTTGGCACAATGAAAGAACTAAGGAAAACGGTGTCCCAGGTGAAGCTGCTCACAGCTGGATGTGACCAACCCCAAGGTTCCGGCCGCCCTAGCCACCCCATCTCATAGGCCATGGTTGCAATGCTGCTTTTTGCCAGCTCACTGTCCTGGCTACTATGCAGAAATGCTTGGGATGGGGAACAGGAGGCTGGGCAGCCAGTCAGATTTAATGGGCAGCGATGATGCCGGAATTAAGAGAGGATGCAACTGCATCCATGGCAGCTTAAAGGGAGCTTCCACATCTTCCTACCCACTCTTGGGACAGACCCAAGCAGGAAATGATGGAGATAATAGGTCACACAACTGCCTCCTTTAGGACACAGTCCAAAGGTTGATTTCTTATTCTATTCTAGTTACTGAAAGTGACCCAGAGATAGCTCTCAGTGTGCTATGCTAGGTGAGTGGCTTCAAGGTCTTTCTACTGGTAGTGACAGGCAGGAAAGCTCATCTATGAGTGAAGAGGAGCACACTGAATGAGGCAAGCAGTGATCTATAAAGAAGCTCTCACCTTTGGCCACAACTAATTACCTAGACAGGGAGCAGATCCAGCACCTACCATAGGCAGGGTCTGCCCAGGGCACCAAAGAAACCCTCCAGTGATTAAAAGTCAAGGGGCACTGAAGGATTCAGCTCCTCTGACACAGAGAACCCAGCAGGACTGTGAGACCTCAGAATGGGCAGTCGCAGCAGAGTTAATGGAAATAAAACAGTGACCTCAGCTTCACTTGTCCCTTCTCAGGCTCCCCAACCTGTTTCCTTCTCTCTTGACACTTCTCACTCCACTCAAACCTCAAAGACGCCTTTGGCTTCCTTCTCACTGATACTGCTATCAATCTACACGCTCACCAGACCCTCATATGTGAAGTCTTTCTCCTGCTCTCAGAATGAGCCACCGTTTAATAACTGCTTCTGTAGATTATGAGTTGCAGGCCGAACACTGTCCAGGTCCGTCATAGCCACTGCTGCAGCTCAATGGTAAAGTATCTGCTGTGTATACACAACTGGATAGATGCGTACCAATGGCTGGCAGGATGCCCCATGCATTGGGCTCCATGTACTACCTATCATCTTCCCTACAAGCGATGGGATACAAGCCTTATTTCACAGCGAAAAAGAAAAATAAAATCAAGGCTACTGAAGGCCAGTGGGTGTAGTCAAGGTCCAAACCCGCCTCTACCGATGCCAAAGACATGGGAGCTGCTCACTGCTGTCACGGTGCTGCCCCCTGTGGGCTTTCCTCCAGTGCACAGATCTTCCTACCACTCCCCCAGGCACCATCCACTATCACCCAGGCCTCGGCACACCCACGAGGACAGGAGCTCCCCAACAATGCCCAGCAGTGGTACAGCAACGGACATAAATGTGCCCACCAGCCATGGCCTCCCTAGGTGGCCTTGGTCACAAGTGATGATTAGGACAGAACCAGTGTTGTCTGTTATTGAGGAACACAGCCAGACACATAAGCAGCCTGCCCTCAAGAAGTAACAAGCAGAAGGACTCCTGGCAACCTACCGGCATAGTGGTAATTTGCTAAAGGATGACACTTTAACCTGACTGGTTTCTCCAGCAGCAGCATTTCCAGAGTTGCCTATAGATCCAGAAGAGAGAAAAAGCAAGCATCAGTAAGAGGGCTGTGTGTCTTAGGGAGATCATCTATCCAAAGTGAAAATCCTGGGGGCTCAGGCACTGGAAAGAAAGCCAGAGGGAGACGCCCTAATTTAGGCTTCCTTTCAGTTCAGCACACCCTCCCTAGCCCATGCCTGAAGCCAGGTGGTTATATCAATGAAAAATGCAGGTGGTGACTGAGATCTGACTCTTTGTAAAGGTTACTCCTGACTGTCAGCCTGACTGGATAGAGAAACAAACACTGGGAAAGTAGTATAGGACTATTTCAGTTGTGTCTGTGAGGGTGGTCCCAGAGATGACTGGCATGGGGGACAGCAAATGGATGGGGAAGAGCTGCCCTAAATGTGGGTGGCACCATCCAATAGGGTGAGGGCCTGGATGGAACAAAAGCAGGAGGAGGAAGCCCATAGGACAGGCTCTCTGGTTCTTCCTCTGCTTCCAGTGGCCAGGAGTGAGTGGCTTTGCCCTGCTGCACCTTTCCTCCATGATCTGCCTCATCCCAGGCCCAGAAATGCTGCATTCAGCTGACCAGGACTTGGAACTTCACACTGAGCCAAAGCAATCTTTTCTCCATTAGATTCATTCAGCTATTCTGTAACAGTGGTGAGACTCTAACACACTCCTTCCTTGATGAGGGCCCACCAGCCACAGACAGAGGTGCGGCCTCCTCTGAGTGGAGGCTGAGTTCCTGGGGAAGGAATCCAAGGAACGACTGGGTGGTTCAGAACTGTTTTACAGAAAAATTATGTCTCATTACAATTGAATGTAAACAGCTGTGCTAGTAATAACTCCACCACGCCCTGTCCTTCCACAAGTCCAAGTTAACCCTTTCATATATGCCTCCTTCAGCCACCCTGGATTTTTCAAAAATGCTGCATGCAGATAAAGAGTTGAGCAGTAGGCTGAGGATATAGCTCAGTGGCACAAGCACCTGCCTGACAAGCGCAAGGTCCTGAGTTCAATCCTCTGAACAGGAAAAAAAAAAAAAAAAAGAAAAAGAAAAAAGAAGAGTTGAGCAGTAGATTGTTTAGAGACATGGTAAGGCCAAGAATCTAATCTGGTTACTTCAAGTGTGGTCCACAGACCTATAGAGCCAGCATCCCCTGGGAGCCAATTAGAAATGTAGATTCTTAAAGAAAGAAAGAAAAAAGAATGTAATGTCAGGGATAGCTCAGCGACACAAGTGCCTGCCTGGCAATTGTGAGGTCATAAGTTTGATCCCTGGTACCAAAAAAAAAAAAAAAAGTAGATTCTTGACCCACCCACACCTGCTGAATCTGAAGGAGCCTTTTTAATAGATCCCCTAGCTGACTGTGCACATTAGAAGTCTGAGAAGTGCTATTCTGCAACACTGATTTCCAACACTTTGAGATGTTCTGTAACATTTTGGATGGCACATGGAGGATACTGAAGTATTGGACCAATTGTTTATTTTCACAAAATCTAGAAACAGAAAGCTGGATCCAGTACCAGCACAAAGGGTAAACTGAGGTTAGTGATGGAGTGATCTGGCCAGAAGTCCAGGCTAAGCAGGCAAATGGTCAGCTGTGGTTCTGGGAAGATGGTACCAAGGCTCTGGTTTGGGAACATATGCAGAACTGTGTTAGAATGGAACCAGTGGTAAACACTTCATCTGCATTAGAAGAGCTCTATAAACATCCAACTCTGGTTTATTTCCGTAGTGGGGTGGACCATTAGCAGTGTGCTAAGCTGCTTTAGGCCAACTCTTGTTTCGGGAAAACCTTCTCCCTCCATCACTGGATACTCAGAAGGAAAAGAACTAATTTACTGGGACAGATGTGTCCACAGTTGTAATTCAGGACAAGATGGGTAAAGATGAATCCAACTGGAGATACTTTTCTGTAAGCTGCTAAGTCTTGACCTACATGTTGAAATGACAAACAAACATGGCAGGTGCTGACCAGCCATGGACTTCAGGAATTGGCTGCATGGTGCATGGGTTGGTACAGACATTTGGGAAGCACTGTACTGTTCTGTTGTGAAGTGTACAGCCCCATCATGAAGCTTCCTTTTCACAGTTCCTTACCATCACATCACCTCTGGCCTCGAAGAGAGAGTGCAAAGCAAATTCAAAATTGGTTCCTCCACCTGGCAATGCACTTGAACAGCACAAGTTTAGAAGATTCTCCACTGTTGGGAACAAGGAGAAGCCACTGCATCAGAAAGAGCACGGTATAATGGAAAACAACACCAGTCCTGGAGCCAGAAGTTCCAGGGAGAGAAGCAAATCTTGCCCATCTACCTTCTTCCATGTGCCAATACCTTGTTGCTGGAGGTCTTGATTTTCCAGCTCTGGTAAGGGTTTCCACACTAGTGTGGCTTTGTGTGTGTCCTGGGCCAGGGCAGAGGCATCCTGGAGTTCTGGGATCTCTGCTTGGAATCGCAAGCCAATATTGATGCGTCTTTAAAACAAAAAGGAAAAACAACTGAGTGGTTTTCAGTTTGATCACCTAGGCCACGGGCAACTGTCAGGAACTTGCAAAAGGAGGAAAACTAGTTCCTTCTTAAGAAGAACACAGGGGCATTTCCTCACAGTGTGACTCTAAGACTCCAGGCACAGCCTTTTCACTGAGATAAGGAATAGCTCTAAGTCTGGGAGAAGTGTTGCAGGGAGCAGCTTGCTTGGGCCTTTATAGCCCCTGTAGCTGGTGTGGACAGGTGGCTAATTCCAGAAGAACAGCTGTTCAGAGCATGGCCCCTATAAAGTTTTTTGTTTGTTTGTTTGTTTGTTTTGAGACAGGAGCTCGCTATGCAGTTCAGGCTGGCCTTGAGCTCACTTTGTAGCCCAGGCTGGTCTCAAACTCACAATGATCCTCCTGCCTCAGCCTCCCAGCTCCCAGGTGCTGGGATTACAGGCATGAGCCATCACGCCCATTTTGAAGTGTTTACTTTTATCCTTTCACATACATTATCCCATCAGAGTTTCACAAAGATCTGTGATGTAAAGAAGGTAGCAAATTATTCCCAATTAACAAGAGCCAACCAAAGTCCAGAAAGGTTAGCTCGATATAGATAAAAAATAAGATGGTTTCACAATTCAGGTCTTCTGACTGCCCCCCTTTTTCAGACAGTCTCACTATGTAGTGCAGACTGGCCTCTAATTTGTGGTAATGCTCTTGCTTCAGCCTCCTAAAGGCTGGGGTTACAGGTGTGTGCCACCATACCTAGAATAGTCTTCTGACTCATGAATCAGTATACACAGCACTGCCACACAGCCTCTTTTTTGTTTTTCTCCATGAAAAGAACCACTTTTCTCTTCCCCAACACACCAGTGACTCCTTATCTGCAGTTCTGCTTTCTATGGCTTCAGTTATCTATGGTCAAATGAGGTGCAGCAGGGCACATCTGTAAACCCAGCACTTGGGAGACAGAAGCAGGAGGATTGTCAGGAGTTTGAAACCAGTCTGGGCTACAGAGTGAGCTCAAGGTCAGCTTCAACTACATAGTGAGACCCTGCCTCAAAAAACAAAAACAGAGAAGAAAAAAAAAGAAGTCCAAAAAAAAATGTAAAGCTCTAGAAATAAACCATTCATGCATTTTAAATTGCACGCCATTCTGGCTAGCATAATGATATCTCAGGTGAACCTGTTCTAGCCTGCACAGGTGTGAATCATCTCTTTGTCCAAAGCATCCATGCGGTATATGATACCCATCTTTTATCACCTGGTGGCTCTATTGGTTATCAGATAAGACTATGGGGGCACTGAGTGCTCGTATACAGGGTTTGGCACTACTGGAGCTTCTAGGCTTCCACTCAAAATCTTGTCTATATTCCTCATCCAAAAGAGGGACTACTGTCCCTCCCACTACTCACTCAAAATTCAAGAAAGTCTGGACAAGAATCTGACAGTGGATGGGATGGGGAAACAAGGGCATGCAGAGGAGCCTTCTTTGTTTGTCGGGTTTTTCTGAGACAGGGTCTCACTGTGTAGCCCAGGCTGGCCTTGAACTCTTGATGATCCTCTTGCCTCAACCTCCTACGTGCTGGGATTACAGGCATGTACCCCCATGCCTGGCCAGGAGCCTCTTACAGTTGGGCAACCCAAAAGAAACACCTCAATGCCACAGGGGATGTGAAAGCACATGGCCTACTCTGGCTGGCCTGTGGGACGAGAGAAGGAGATGCCAGGTTCTCTGCACCCAGGTTTTTACTATGTATTTAGACTTTGGCCAAGACTTTGAAATATAAAGCACAGAGGAAAATAAAAGTACTCAAGAAACATGATGACCCTACAATCTCTCTCCCAATGACCACTATGAGTAAGGGAGAACTGACTGCCTTTTGCAAAACTCCCAATCCCATCCCCCGCTGAGGTTTGGATTTTCCTTACGGTTCAACATCCACAGTCTGCTCTCCAGGCCCTGGGGTGATCGTCATGTTGTTGCCATCAATGCTGTCTGAAACATAAAAACCAGAGGTCACTGGCCAACAGGGAAGGGGTGCTGAAGAAACTAAAGCAAATGGGCAGTGGGCTAAGCAGTTTTGTGTCTCCTCTCCTCTCCAACCTATCTTGGTCCCCATAGAGGTCTGCAACCCTGGTGCTAAATGGCTTAGGTCACCCATTTCTCGCACAGGGCAAGGAGAAGCCAATGTCCCACACTGGTCTGCAACGCTGTATTGTTTCTGTGCAGAAAGATATCCTGGATACAGGTCCCTCATGATATTTATTTTCTAAGATGAGGTCTTGAGCCAGGCATGGTGGTGCACACTTGTAATCCCAGCACTTGGAGGGCTGAGACAGGCGGATTGCTGTGAGTTTGAGGCCACCCTGGGCTATACGGTGAGTTCAAGGCTAGCCTGAACTACGCAGTGAGATCCTATTTAAAAAGAAAAAAAACGAAAAACAAAAGAACTATGGGGTCTTAAGTTGTTCAGATTGGCCTTGAACTTGAAATTCTTCTGCCTTAACCTCCCAAGTAGGGGGAACTACACTGTGCACGTGCTCACACTTCAATTTTTGAAATTTTTATTTTATTTTTGATAGTGTTGGAGACTGGTCCCGCGACCTTTACACTAAGTTCCACCCCCAGCTCTTTTATTGTTAAAAAAGAATTAGAACCAGGTCTGGACAAGGATTGCACTTGAGATCCTCCTACCTCAGCCTCCAGTGAGCTGGAAGTAGACTCCAGCACCACTAGGCCTAAGTTTCACGCTGGAGTTTTAGGAAGCACGCTAAAAACACCAAGGTCTGGATACAGCCCCTAAGCCTGCTCCTCCGTCTGCTAAATGCATTTCTTGGGAGTGTTTTGCGCCATTACTCACACATTTTTAGAGAGCTGGCTCCACGGACCCAAGGGTTTCTTGAGGGTGAGAACCCCACCTACGCGAAGCTGGCCAGCATCTGTGCCGGCTCCCCCTAGACACTGGAGCAAGCCCGCCCAGCTCCCACCCCACCCCACCTCACCCCACGTCTGAGCCACTCACTGAGACGGCACAGCAGCACGCGTGGCGTGGGCGTGAGCGGGGTGCGCGGCAGGGTCGGGGGCGCGCATGGGCCGCCCAGGTGGCCTCCCAGGAGAACGCTGCTAAAGAGCCCCGAGCCCTGGCGAGCTGGGCTCAGCATGGGTGGCGGCGTGTAGGGCGGCGGCTCGCGGTCGCGCGCGGGGTCCAGGAGCAGCGGGTCTCCGAGCACGCGTGGCGAGCGCAGCTGGCTCTGGAACAGCGTGGCCGTGGCGCCGCCGGCGGGCCCTGGGGCGCAGGCGGGCGGGGGCGGGATGAAGAGCGGCTCGGGCCGCGGTCGCGGCTTCCTCCTCTCGCCAGCGCGGGGCTCCTCGGCACGCGGCGGCCTCCGGGGCGCGTCCTGT
The DNA here is from genome assembly GCA_004027455.1 of Hydrochoerus hydrochaeris. Classification (NCBI taxonomy): domain Eukaryota; kingdom Metazoa; phylum Chordata; class Mammalia; order Rodentia; family Hydrochaeridae; genus Hydrochoerus; species Hydrochoerus hydrochaeris. The sequence continues at coordinate 535,496 of PVLA01000375.1, read as the reverse complement.
GGGGAGAGCGCGGGTTCTAAGCGGCCGCTGGCCCCAGGGTGCGGTGGGCACGGGGGACCCCGGAATGTGGAGCGGGGCTGGGGCCAGGGGTGACGCGGGCGCGGCTTCGTGTTCCTCTGTTGTCACCACACCTGCGTGACAGGAACCTCGTCAAGGGGACCCACGCCCTTGGAAAGGGACAGGAACGCTGGCGCTGGGATTGGCGTCTCGGGAGCCCTCGGATGGAGCTGGGACCCTGCCTCAAGCTGCCTGCCACCTTGTCAGCACCTGGTCTGGTGACAACTGCCCCGCGGGTGACAGACACCAAGACGAGGCGCGCGGGAATGCGCACCCTACAGAGGCCACAGGACACTGGGTCAAGGTACTGCTCAGCTCGCAGCCTCGCTGGGGGTTATGGGAAGGGCGGCCACGCGACGAGCGAGCCTACCCACGTGAAGCTCTCAGCTGTGGCTCTGTATGGTGGAGGAAGAGGCTGAGGTGTGGAGGGAGGGGCTGAGGTGTGGGGAGGGCTGAGGCGTAGGGGGAGGAGCTGAGACGTGGAGGGCGTGGTGCAGGTGGAGGGTGTGGCTTAGGTGTGGAGAGGGAGGGGCTAGGTTGTGGGGAGGACTTAGGTGCGGAGGGAGGGGCTCAAGTGGAGGGCGTGGTTAAGGGACAGGGGGCGTGGCTACGGTGCAGGGGCGTGGCTGAGGTAGAGGGCAGGTGGCCATGACCCCCACCCAGCAGGCTGGGCACAGATGACTAACCCTAACTGCTGCAACCTAACTACTAAGCCCAGGGCCACAGGCTCTGCGGGTTCCCGCCTGGGCCTGAATGTCCTGTTTCTCCGGCTCCACACCAGATTTCAGGATTCCACAAGCCAGGCTGTGAGCCTGCTGGGCAGTGAAGCCACTTTGATTGTCCCAGGGGACAGGTGGCATCACAGTGTTCCCTAGGAGGCATCTGGACTCAGCTGTCATTCTCCCACCCAGCTAGAAGCTGAGCTGAGGTTAGAATGCAGGGCTTCTCCCTACACACTGTCTGTCTGTCTCTCCGGTTTCTCCTACCTCAGGAGAGTGGGGCAGGTGCCTGCTGCCTGAGACGTGACCCTGGGTGACGGGGACTCCTGACTGAGAGTCCTCTGGGGCAGATCGTGTCCCTGGGCTGAGGGGGAGCCTGGCCACACAGACTCCTCTGCCTGTCGCTGGTCTCCCACCTGCTCCTGGGAGGCTTCCTCCTGAGGCTCCCATAGGTCTCTCCTCTTCTGAGGCCTTGACAGCACCAGGAACCCAAATGGTTCCTCCTGGTTCCCCCTGGATTGTTCTGGTCCTCTTACTCTGCCTGGCCCACAGCTTCCCTCACACCTTCTCTCTAAGGACACACAGGACCGACTCGGGACTCTGGGCAGGATGGGTCTGACATAGCTTAGCACACAGGCACAGGCTCGGGGTGAGGTGGGGGGTCAGGGAAGGAAGAAGACTAATGGTGGAATAAACAGATGGCTTTGTCAGGGCGACCTCTTTGGTGCCACATCTGAGTCAGCCTGGAGGTTCTAGGATGCCCTGGGTAGTGGCTACTCATGTCTACATCTGAATAACTGGTATGGCTGAATCAGTGACAGCCAGCTGAGCTATCATCTGTCCTAACCTGGGGGACCCTTGAGGTGTCCAGAAGCCAAGCCAAGCCATTAGCCTGCAAGTGTAAATCAGCGTTCAGCGGGCAGTGGGTGAGTGGCCAGGGGGCTCTGCCACATCTGAGCTCAGGCCAGTGGCTCTGGAAGAGCTGTCTCTCTCTTTCTGAGAAAGCAAAGGGATGTCCCCACCCCAGGCAGGGGGCAGAGCAGCGACTCACAGCGGGAGCACGGGGGGCAGCCCCTTGGGGGGAGTGTGGGGGAGAGAGGGTCATCCTCACGAGCACGGGCATCTCGTCGTCCGACACGGAGCTGGCTGGCTTGTCTCTGGCGGAGGGGGCGGCAGCAACGCTGTTGGTGAACCCCTGAGAGCTGGGCTTGGGCGGGGGAAGCTTGACAGGGACAGACACGGGCATGACCACAGGCGTGAGGCTTTCTGCCTCGGGAGGGAGCTGCGGCGGTGGCGGCGGCGGAGGCGGCAGTGGCTGCTGGGGCTGAGGCGGCGGGGCCTTCTCTCCTTCCTCCTACACAGACAATGAGAGCTTTTGTCCTGGGCTGAGTACTGCTCTCCCAAGGGGATGCAATTTGCTTTTCTTGAAAGGTTCCAGGACATCAGGTGTGGGTGACAGAACCACTGCCAGTGACTTCCTGTAACCTGGGTCCCTAGGCTGAGTGGGACTGGTGGGTTGTAGAGAAGGCCACGTGTTCTATGTCCTCACTGAAGCATCCTGTCCATGTATCACTTGTATACAAAAATGTTTTAAAAACTGGGGTGGGGGAGTTGTCATTGCTTTTAAAGAAAAGGCCTTGGGCTTATCTGCCGAAACACAATGTGTGATCTTATGTAGGGCTTTCTAATTCTGCAGGCCTCGGTTCATGCATGCATGAAATGGAATTAGGCATTCCATCATAATTTTTTTTTCCAGGATTGAACCCAGGACTTTTACACTGAGCTATCTCCCCAGTCCTTTTTATTTTGAGATAGGCTCTCACTAAGTCACTAAGTTACAGGCTCGGCTTTAATTTGTAGCCCTCCTGCCACAGAGTGCTGGGATTACAGGTGTACACTACCATCCCTGGCTTCTGTCTTCAATTTTATTCAGGCTAGGAAACTACACTGAAAATACAAACATGTTGTTTTTAAAAAAAATGAAGACAAAGCTCTTCAATCTGGCATGGCCAGGAGGAGGAGATGGAGCAACCCAGGTCATCCAAGATTTTGATTGACAGAGTTAATTCCTTAGATTTGGATTAGGATCAGCTATGTGCAAAGAGTTCTGAGAATTCTAATCTAACTCAAAAACTCATGGACCGTTTGCTACCTGGATAGCTGTCCTGGATAACCCAGGGTGTCTAAGGGGTTCTGGGGTGCTGGAGGCAAACACCCACTGCAGCAGTGAGCAGAAGATTGTGGTTCAGAGGCTTTCAGTTACTTGAGCTTTCCTTGGTTACTGACTGCTGACCTTGGAGGCCCAAGGCCCATGGCTTGGGGGGTTCAAGTGGTGGAAGTTAGAGCAATGCATTTACATGTTAGGCTGTCTTCTCTGGGAGGTAGACTGGGAGCCCCTAAAAGGATTTCTAGCACCTGTTTTTGACTTTCGTCTACAAGGCCAGGGAAGAGGGGTTTATTGACCTGGCCTCTGGTCTTATGTCCCGTCTGATGTTGGCAAAGCAAAGCAAGCAGCACATGGCCTGGGAAAGACAGGGGACAGTGCCTGCTAACCTGTTTGAGGCTGGGGGAGGCCCTCATCCCGCCGTGGGACCGCATGTGGCCATTCAGTGCAGGCAGGCTCTTGAATTCCTTCAGGCAGATGGGGCACGTCAGCTTGTTCTTGGCATCGAACGGTTCCCCAAACACTCCTTTGGGTTGGCCACTGTTCAGGAGAGGACTGGGTGGAGAGGACACACACAGTGACAAGGAGGAAACACGGACCAAACGCCCCAAGGAACACATTTCGTTCACTCGGTGCCTCTTTCCATGGGCCTCCATTTTCAGATGGAGAACCAAGCTGAGTGGGAAAGGGCTTTCTTAGACACCACACAAGAGTTGTCCAACAATCATAATATCCTCCTTCCCTCCAGGCCGTTAGGAGCGCTCTCCCACGTGTATTGCCCTTTTGGGGTCAGCTGGAGCCCAGCTCCTCGGGAGGTGTTGCTGAGACACAAACGTGTCTTATGTGCCCTGTGTTTCAGCAGTTCAGCTTCCGTCTACATCTTGAATTATTTACCATCCTCATGCAGGAGGAGGCGAATCTGCTATGCCCTGCTGCACGCGATAGGAGGCACGTAATAGACCCTCGTTAATTGGATGAACGGACAGTGGACAGTGGGCTTTGAAGTCACTGCTAACACTGTTTTGAACTCAATGCTTGCTTGATATAGAACTTTAAACGGTCTGAGCCTCAGTTTCCTTCCCTCACCTACCCTGCTTTCTTTCACACTGGGTATCACACCCAGGGCTTTCACACTGAGCTGCACTCCTAGCCCTTTTTGACTTTCATTTTGAGACAGCTTCTTTCCGAGTTATTAAGTTTCCCAAACTGGGTTTGCACTTGGCATCCTCCTGCCTCCACCACCTACAGTTCTGGGGTGACGGGTGTGTGTCACCGTGCCCAGCTTTGACTTCCACTTTTTTTCTGTTGTGAAATGATAACAGCAACAGCTAACAGTTATTGAGTGCTCCCAGTTTGTTTCCGATTTTTTTAAGTGCTGGGGATGGAACCCAAGGCCTCACTCATCCCTGGCGAGTGCTGTGCCCTTGATGCCCCTATCCCTTGTGCACCTGCTATGGTCAGGCACATAGTGATCCTGTCACCCTTGTGGCGCCCTAATATAGCACTATTGCTGTTATCCCTATACACTTGGAGAAGCCGACTGTGAATTTAGAAGGGAATAGTGAGCCACAACCCAGTGTCCCCAAACCCACCAGGCGCCCACTCATCCTACCTTGACTCAGGGGAGGCTGGCTGGGCTCTCCCATCAGGTAGGTGCATCTAGTTTTGAGTCAAACCGGACCCCGAAGAGAAGATGAAAGCAAGAGAAAAACAAAACAGTGTTTCTGAGAGAGGGGTTTTAGGCAGTGAGAAGAGCAAGGCCCCTATACCTGGTGCCTCTGCTTGTGGCCACTGTGCCCCACCTCTGCCCCTGGCTCTTTTCACCTAACTCCCCCCGAGGCGGAATGATCACCCCTCGTCCAGAGCCACCACCAGCCACAGGCCCTCAGGACACAGGCTCCATCCACCTCCCACTTACTCTCCAGGCGCACCCACTCTGCACAGACAGGCTCTGTCCCCATGCAGGACACGGAGAGGAAAGCTGAGTGACACAACATCTATCATCTCATTCATATATTCACAAAGGCTCCTGGTCACCAGAACATCTGTGCCCTGGACACAAGCAAGCCAAGGAGAAGTTCTTCTGCAGCCTGAAACTCCTTTAGCACCCTCCTCTCCACTGTCTACTTGTCATTTCAGGTCCCCTCCACCCAAGGCCTTGATGTCACATAAGTGTGGTCCCTGACTATGCCAAGGCATGAACATACTGTAGTATGCTCCTTTGTGGCCAAACGCTTTGGGAAACCAACCAATCAAGGGTTAATAACCATGGACCCCGGGCTCACTGTGGCTGCCAGTCGTGTTTTGTCTGGCTGGATTGACTTAAACATCACGAGTGAAATGGGACCCCAATCTCTAATCATATATAGTCTCCGCCACTCCCTAGCATCTTGTATCACACCCTTGCCAATTTACTTTGCAGCTTGGATCCTGTGACAGTTAAGATTCTCCTTCTCTGCAGCTATAGGCAGCATCCCCTTTGAGGAATTCACAAGGCACAATGGTCTATCAAAGGCCCACAGGGTCCACTTTAAGAATCTCCAAATTTATGCAGAACTTGCTGGCTTTCACCAATATCCATTAATATTTTGCAGAATTATTGTTCAGGGACATATACTTTGAGGAATGCTGTCATTAACAGTCCCAAAGAGAGACCCACTTCCCAGGAAACACTCTGAAGATACCAGATCCAATGGGCAGCTAAGATGCCCACCTAACTGTGGGGTTCCCTGGAATCTGACTCAAGATTTGGATCACCACGTGACTCACTCTGGGATAGACACAGTCTTTGATCATCTCCTTCTTGAGATCAAAGGACTGAATCAAAGTTGATTCTGATTTCCAAGTGCCTGGCATAGACACATTTGTGAATGTATGAAGCTGGTCGAGGGAAGGATTAGGATTGGGCCTGCCCCCCACCCCCGACTACAGAGAAACCCCACGGTGAGAATACCTGAGGCCACATGGCACTGGGAGACGGCTGCGGATGCTGAGGGCCTGTGTTGTTGAGGTGAATCCCACTTGGGGACAAGATTGGTCGATGGGGGAGAGCGCTGCTGACCCGGGTCAGGTCCGAGCTGGCCGGGTCTCCCATTCCCGTATCAGAAGGTGTCAGGTCCCCCTGGGAGCTCAGCAGGGCTGGGGCCTGCCTGTCGCTGGAGTAAGTCTTCAGCTGACTGTCCTCACGCAGCTGGTGCTGGGGCAGGTGGCTCTGCTGGTACAGTGGGTGGCCGTAGGCCTGCTGGGGCTCCTGGTAGTAGTAGGGGGCCATGGAGCCCAGCTGAATCAGCTGGACAGCGTGTGCCTGCTCCGGGGTGTACTGGTGGGGGTCCCTGTGATAATAAGGGGGCTGCAGGTGCATCGACGGCTGTTGCTGCTCTTGCAAATGCTGCATCATGGGCTGGGGCTGATAATACTGAGGTATCTGCATGGGACCTTGCCGTGGCTGCTGCGGCTGGGGCTGAGGCTGAGGCGGGCGTGTCTGCTGCTGCAGAGGCTGTGACTGCATTTCCTGCATGGAGAGACGCTGCTGCCCCGCTTGCTGCTGTGGATAATACTGATGCTGCATCTGTGGCACGGGCTGGGACAGCACCGGGGTGCCCTGCAGCGGCTGTCCTCCCTGCATCGGCAGCTGGGCCAGGGGCTGCTGGTAGTCGTAATACAGGTGCCCTTGGGTAGAGTGCTGCCCGACCTGCAGGGTGGGCTTGGACAGCCCCCCTGTGAAACCAGGGTGAGGCTGCTGCGGTACCTGCTGGTACCGGGATGGCAGAGCCGGTGCCGGGGTCTCCACAGGCTTCTGGGACAGCAGCTGGCGGAGGGCACTGTCAGGCGCTCCGTCCATCACTGCCGACTGGGTGTGCAGCACCTGGGCCATGTTGTTGACCTGGATTCGCAGGTTTTGGTTGGCAAACACCTGGGTGAAGGAGTCCAGCTTGTGTAAGACGCCGCTGGTGAGCTTCTGGGTCCGGATCTCGCTGGCCTGGGAGTAGGTGTACTGATAGCCATCGGCGGGCTCCACCTGGGCCGGAGGCCCCCACATCATGTTGGAGTTGGTCAGGTTGCTACGTAGCTGGACATGGTTGCCAGGCCCTGTGTGGTCTCCCCACCCTCCCTGTCTCGAGGTATCTATCTGACTGAGGTTTTTGGAGCCAACAGGCAAGTTCAGACCATCCCGAGTATCTTGGGGGAAGTGGGGGGAGATGGGTGAAGCTTGAGGGATATCCATTCCACCCCCCGCGACTGAATTCCCATAGTTGTGGTTCAGCCCACCGTGGACACCAAGGGGTGGCTGTTGGTAGTAGAGGTTCTCACCACCATGGGCCACATGGTTGCTCTTGTACAACTGCTGATCCCCCATGGTGCCTGACTTGGTTGTCAATGTCCAGCCACAAAACCATAAAAAAAGGTAAATGAAGAAAACCCGAAAAGACTGAAACCCTGAGAAGCTGAGAGGAGGTGTCCACGCTACTCCACAGCTGACATGGCTGTGAGGGTGGCTGGGGCTGGGGGTTCCTGCCGGCCTGGACCACGCATGTGCAGAGCGGGGGGCTTTACATCCTCACCCGGGCTGAGGTACAGTTCAGACACCACCACGGCGAGAAGAGGCTGCACACACCTGCAAGACAGGAGGCAAAGCCAAGGCCTGGTTTACATGGATGTTCTGAGATGAGCGCTTATGTCTACAAAGACCGGTTATAAAAAGGAACATAAAGCAGTGTGTCCACTCCACATCCTTTACAATCCCACAGATCTGGATTCTCCCACAAGGGGTGGACTCTAACTTTCAAGCCTTTGCCCACTGGCTCATTAACTCATTGATTTTCTATTTTCCTCTTTGCTCACTGATTAATTCATCTATTCCTCTGAGACCCTGCTATTGAATGCCATTCTAGGACCTGGGAGGGTTGTCAGGACACTTACCTTAGGCAATTTGCCTGGTATTTACCAGACTCCTGCTAAGTGTAAGGCACAGCCCTAGGAAATGGGCACCTGTCCTGAGCCCTTGGAGGAGCTTATCGTTGTAAAGGTGATGGTCACAGGAAACATACAACACAGAAGGTAAAGAGCCGCAGATAATAACGGTGGGCAGTGTAGGAAAGATGGGGACTCCGAGACTGGGCAGCTTATGGGCTTCCAGCTGCACTTCGGACTGCTGGGTGCAGAGGAGGACTTTCTGAGCACTGGACACACAGCTTGAGTTTCAAGAGAATCAGTTTCCAGATCTTCAGCTTCTATAGAAACTCTGCTAGAACTGGGGGTTGAGAGGGTGCGGTTTGTCCTTCTACACCTGCTCTTTTATAATCTCCCCCCTCCTCTGCACAAAGAAAGCAAAGCCCCTCACCAACCCACCCCAGATCTTAAGGGGGCTTCACTGACCCAGACAGAATCCCCTTTCCCCTCCCATGACCATCGCCAGTGACCACATAGGAGGGCACCTTGCAAATCAAGAAAGCAAGCAGATCAGTGATAAAGCTCTCTCTCTTCCTCCCTCCTTCCAGGGAAGAGAAGTTTCTCATTCCTCTTTTAAACTAGGAAATCCTAATAGAAAAACTAGAATATAGTTCTTGGTGAATATAATGGGTGTAGTGAATTAATCACTACATAGCTCAGAAGGAAGTCAGAGAACAGAGTGACCCTGTTTAAACAAAACTTCTATTCCCATCAAATTCAGGTAGATCAAGTTTTTGGTGCTTATGTCTATATATAAATGAAAAATGGAAGTACAATCAATGCGGATTCTTGTCTCATGCTGGCAATAAATATGATTCTTCCACAGATCGGTAAACCAACTGCACACATGGCCCAGCCCCAGCAATATTTCATTCCCAGTCCTGGGTGATAACTGCACGGGCTCCTGCACACCGTGACCTGGGTGGGGACGGGTGTGCCTGTCATCTGCCAACAAAAAGTCTATTTCCAAAACTCATCCAGTACCACTATCTCATTAAGGGAGGCATCAGCTTACTTTTTATGTTTATTAATTACTTATCCATTAGTAATACGTTTGTGTTTTTTGATAATTGTCTCTTATTCATGATTGTAATGATAACTCTAGCCTGAAGAAAATTTTAATACTCAGAGCTTTGTGGTTCCAGGAAATTTTAAAAGTTTCCAATTTTATAGAAGGTTGTTCTAGAGAAACACAACAGGAACACAAATGAAAAAGCATTCTAAGCATAAGCATATGTTACGTTATTACATTAGTATAAAATTCCCAGGGGAAAACAGAATGGAAATAAAATTCCCAGGAAGAAAAAGAACAGATTATTCAAGAAGAGTGAGTTCATGCATTTTTAAAACGGGTCATGATGGGCATCAAATTGCAATGGTATTGAAAGGCAACTGGATAAATTTTAAACAGTGATGCAACAGTTTACTTAAAAATTTTGCTGGGTGTGGCAGCACACTCCTGTCATCCCAGCACTCAGGAGGCTGAGGCAGGAGGATCCCTGCCAGTTCAAGGCCAGCCTGGAGAATATAGTGAGAATATTTGAAAAAAATTAATGTTTAGGGTAGACTGGAAATCACATTTACTACAAACAGATGGTGACAAATGTGGATGCAAACTTTAAGATGGGTGAATGGGGAAAGAGTTTTACAAAATTCTTTCAGCAAGGACTTTAAGCAGGAAAGTCTGGAGATCTCTGGAGCTGCGCTCTCTACCTGCAAGCTGAGCTGGGGTTCTGCCTCTTTCCTGCAGGAGAAGGGGGCAGGAAGACTGTGAGTCAGGGTATGGTGGTGGTGGGGGGAGGGATGAAGCGCAGCTGGGAGGAAGCAGGAAGAGGAGCAGAGGCTGCCCAGAGACGCCAGCCTGTACCTTGGACTTGAAGCGAATGAGCAATGGATGTCACTGGAGACTTCGGAGCGGAGGCGCCACACTGTGGGGCTTCAGAAGCAGAGAGACCAAGTCCCCTTGCTGTTCCCAAGGTGGCTCCTGTCACCAGATCCATCCCATCCCCCCAAAGGCTTCCAGGGCACTGAAAACCTGAAAACCAGCAGAATAGAGCTGCATCCAGAGAAGATGCAAATGAAACCTGAACTCAGGGTGACAATCAGCAGGGAGAAGGAGGAATGAGAGAAACATCGGGACAGGAAGTGACCATCTTTCCTGGAAACGCTCTCTCCTTCTGGGCTTGTGACACAGTCCAGGAGACAATCCCTCTGCAGCCTCCCCAATCCTTGCACACCCCCAATGACTCCCCAGCCTTGATGGTCAGAGCACCTGGTCAACTGCCTCCCTACTTTGGTGTCCAAGGCTGCTCAGTACCATCTCCCCTGACCCCAGTGCCGTACCATGGAGCCCTTTCCTGGAACGCGCTGGAACATGCTGCTTTCTTCCCAGCACAGGATCTTTGGACATGTTGTTCCATCATGTACAGAGCTCTTCCCCTCCTCACTTCCTCTTCATCTAGCTGAGTACTGAGCATCTTTCAAAACTCGAGTCTATAGTCTAGAGAGAGGTCCCTCTATGTTCTTATAAACCCTATTCCTTTCCTTCGGAGTGCTCCTTTCAGTCTGTGATTGGACACCCACCACTGCAGTTACTTGATTAATGAATTGTTCTCTGTTGGACCAGTTTTAACCTATGATTCTATTTCCAAAGCCTGTTAAGGTGCTCAGCATCTCAAAGACCCTCTATTAAGGATTTGTTAAAGGAGAGATAATATTTGTTGAATGAATCAATCAATGAGCAAAAATAACAATCAAGTCTCCCATTGAACTGAGAGACAGAAAGATCCCAGCAGAGGCGGGGCAGACATTAGTTCTCAGAATACCCGCATTTTGCCGTGGTTCTCAGGGACAAGTAAGACCTAAAGAGGTGAGGGGACAGGAAACAGCATGAATACAGCCATGGAGTTGGGTGCAGGTGTTCCTGCAGGGCACGGTGTCCCCTGTCAGGGACTCATAGGCGACCTCTGTGGCATCGGATAAACTGTGGTAGACTCTAAGGTGACATCCAATAGCATCTTCCTCTTCCCATGGGCATTAGGCTTGGTGACTGCCAATTGCCTTCCTGGCTTAGGTCTTCCTATTTAACCTTTCTTGAAAGCCCTGCAAAATATCTCTTCCCCCAGGAAAATGACATTTGTGACTGACCAGGTTCAGACCCTCGTAGGATTTTATGGAGGTAAGATCTTTTAACTTCTGCAGACGCGTCTGTCTGATGAAGTTGTCTCAGCTCCTGAGGAAGAGAACTCTCTATTCTGACTAGAGGATCTTTGCCTTTATTTGCTGATATTTCTAGAATGGGACTGTGGTTTGTTTATTAGCACAGACCCAGATGGAACCCTAGGTGGGTTCCCAAAGTGGGGTTCCTGGGCTGGCAGTGTCAGCATCATGGGAACCTGTCACACCTGCTAATTCTTAGGCACCCCTGGGCCACTGTGCTGGGTCTCTGGGGAGTCTGTCATGCCCTCAAGTTGAAGGCCTTAGATCCTCTAGTTTACCAATGTCTTAGTCATTTCCTTATTGCTGGGACTCAATATGTGACATTAACACATTAAAGGAGGAGATTTCTTTTAGCTCACACTTCAGTTCATAGCTGGCTGACTCTGTGGCACGATAGCAAAGTTCAGGGTCCTGGCAGAGGGCAGCTGTTCACCTTGTGACAACCTGGAAGTGGGTTGGGGGAGAGCCAGGAAGGGAGATTCGCCTAGCCAGACCATGCCCCCGGTGACCTGCCTCTGCCAAACAGACCCCACCTCCTAACAGCAAGCCAGCCGCACCTCCATAATCCAGTCATATTTCAAAAGCCCCACCTTTGAGCACATGAGGTTTTATGTGTGGGGGGGAGGCATCCAGACATAAACCATAACACTCAACAATACAGACAAATAATGCAAGGCCCAGCAACGTGTCTTTCAGGCCCAGAACAGTGCCTGGCTCTGGATGGGAGATCAAGAATCATATGCTCAGTAATGGAGAGAGAAAATTGCTCATGCACCATAACATAGGAGATAATAGCAAAACTGTATGCTACTTGTTTTACATGAAATTTGTGTATTTTGATAGGTACTATCAGGACCTCTAAACTCAGGACATTAGAAAAGATACACCAAAGGATAAAAATGATCCCAAACAAATGCTTGAAAATAAAGTGAAAAATCACAGCAGAACATTTTTAAAAGACATAAATATGTAAAGCCTCCCACTTCCTCAGACCTCCCCCACCCCCAGCCAGCCAGCACCCAGCCCAGCACAACCTATCAAATTTTTCCCTATACCAGCCCACGGGAATAGCTGCCACAGCACCTCATGCAGGAAGATAGAGTTCTAGGCCCATAGTCCAGCCTCTGGCCAACCAGCTACTTGAAGCGTATCATTTAAAATCTGGAAGGTGTTCTTGGTGGATTAGTCAATCTACAGAATTGCCATAAACACCAACCCAGGGACCACGTCTTTATTTTTCCAAGAAGGCAACTGCTGTACTGTGTATGTGTAACTTTCCTATTGGGTAACCAGTACCAGGAGGGTTTTCATCCACAAACTAAGGAACAGAACTATACTTTCACATGTATTCAGTCCAATTCCTCCTCAGAGCAAGGCTCTGGGACCCCACACTGGGCTCAACAGATAAACATGCCCCGAGAGTGCAAATCCCTTGCTCACACCCCTCACAGCCCCAAGACCGCCCCTGCCACCACGCTGACTACAGCAAACTCCTGCCACCTGCTGCTGCATCTGTCTCCCCGGGGCTGCCCCAGTCACCCAGAGGCAGGGACAGCAGGCAACTGCCTTGGGTTCCCAGTCAGTGACTGAGACCCAGAAGATGCTCAGAAAACACTGAACTGAAATAGCAAGCCAAGAAATGAGACTGAGAGCGGGTTCCAAGTGTCAGACACAGGGCCAGGAACAGAGCTTACTGTCGCTGTCCCTGGTGCAAGACTGCATGCCCTGCTCCGGTCCACGGAGGGCTGTAGGCAAAACCAGGCTCCACGGCAGCCTGCCCGCGCAGCTGTCGGCACGCACACAGAGCAGTTAGTGAACGTTTCTAGCTTTGGGCACTCTGGTCTCTGCCACAGCTCTGTCTCTGTAATACGAGACCAACAACAGACAAGACAAAAATGGGTGGCTGTGGCTGTGACTCTTCTGATACAACCTCACAGACTGACATTGAAATTTGAATTTCTTTTTTTGTTGTTGTTGCTACCAGGAGTTGAACTCAGGACCTCACACTTGCCAGGCAACTGTGTTGTCGCTGAGCTATATCTCTGGCTCTCACCTAGTTTTCATATAGCAAGAGATGCTGCTTTTCTTTTCATGTTTCTTCAAATAATTAAAACTGCCAGAATCCATCGCTCACAGGCTGTCCAAGAACAGGTGTGAGCCGAACTTGCGCAGGCCTTGGTCCAAGCCATGGTTTGCAGGCTGCTGCTCTACGTGACATCAAAGTCCTCCTCGGCCTCTCAGCCAGGGGAACCAGGGGATGGGGACACGGTCTGCAAGAGGATGTCTGTCCCGAGGCCATCATTTGTAGCAGGGACACAGAGAGAGACATCGGGAGAGGAAGTTGACTTTGGCAGAGGTCTCTACAGAACTCATTTGCTTATAATTCAGATGGAGCAACACCTTCCTCCTGCCAGACCACCACCATTTGTTTGAGGAAGAAAAACCAAAGACTTTTCCTTCTCCCGACTGGGCAGTCATTCAGAGATTGTGTATACACAGCTCCCCAGATGCCCCGGCCTGTGCTGTAGCCAAGCCTTCCTCTCTGGTCTCCAAAGGAAGCGGAAGTCAGATCCCCAGGGATTCTTCTTCTCCAGCCAGGAGCCGTCGGCTGCCCTCCAGGATGTGGGCTCGTGGCTTGTGGCTCCCTTTTAAGCAATGTTGTTACTCTAAATGCTTTCTGATTAGTCTTTCAAAGAAAGCTGGCGGGTATTTTTTAAAGCCAGTAACCCGATTACCATGGGTGAGTTCTGCCAGTGCCAGGCCAGCGGTTAGCACCGAGCTCTCCCCCAGCGCGGCGTCTGGCGCGCTCCCTTCCCTCCTGGCCTGGGCTTTGGGCTGACTCCCAGGTGTGGGAAGCTTTCCTCGGTGGCTGGGGCTCCACGGGACATTAACTTCCCCATTTCAGCGGCACCTGATGCTTTCTCCGCGTTCTAGGAATCATGGGCTTTCACAGTGACGGTTTGTGTTTCGTGTCCTGTGGGCGCTCTTGGCCAGGGACATGGAGGTCGGAGCTTATCCACCTTTTGGTGCAGAGCCTCTTGGTCTTCTCTGTCACCACCACTGTTCCTCTGTACTAGCAGGGACTTCAACATCGACCCCTCACGCCCCGTGTCAGCCACATGCCCCCTCTTCTCTCTCCTTAGCTGGTGTGGGTGGGAGGGGGGATCTGAAGGTAAAGGGGTGACCCGGAGCCAAGCAGTCTAGAGCAGCTTCCCGGGGGAGGCGGGCATGGCCTGCAGTCTGGCTGACATGCACCCGGCACGTTTTCCTAGCTGCGCTCCTCCCAACATGGTTAGGACCAGGCGGCAAGTTCAGGACACGGGCACTGATTCTGACTGTGGGGTTCTAGGGGGGTACTGGGCCAGCAGCTAGGAGCCCTGGGCTTTGGTTCTGCTGACTCTGTGACCCTGGGAAAGTCATTTGCCTTCTCTGGCCCTCAGCTATGTTTTGTTTGTTTTTTTGGTTTTCTGATTTTTTTTTTTTTTTTGAGAGTGCTCTCACTACATAGTGCAGGCTGGCCTTGAACTCATTTATGTGGCCCCGCCTGGCCTTAAACGCACAGTGACCCTCCTGCCTCCGTCTTCCAAGTGCTGAGATTTCAGCTGTGCACCGCCAGGCCCAGCCATGTTTTGTATATCCAAACAATTGAAGTATTTTCTAGAGGGAACCTGAGTAAAATCCACACAATCTTTTGTGGATCTGCAGAAACTCAAATCCAGGCTTCTGTGCCCACTCGGTGTTCACCAAAGAGACCTGAGAGCTGTGTGTGGCACAAATGCAGAGAACATAGGGGCCAGGTGGTATTGACCTGTCCTCTAGAAGCCAGGGAGGTCAGGGAGGGGAGCCAGTGTTAGGTGGATCTAACTGATGTGACCAGGCACTTTCTGTATGACACATGGCTCTAGGAAGCTGGCGGGGGACAGGTTCCAACATGGCTACTAGGATTAATGTCTTCTGCTGACTGATAAAGTCAGTATAGCCTTGAGTTCCAGGGAAAAAGAAGCAGGAAGCAAATGTGGAGAACATAGAACAAACTCTCAGCCCAAGCTAGGGGCATCTTGGAGCACCAGGGACAAGGACCTGCCCGGCTCCTCAGGCAGCTGGCGATTGTGCAGCTGCCAGCAAGAGGTCTGCATGGTTGGCGGCCCCGCAGGAGTCCAAATGTAGGCCACCGCCTAACCTCGACTTTCTCTCAAGGGCTGCCAGGAAATTTTCAGAACTGAGCAGCAATCACCCTGAAGACCTATTCTGTGCCAGGAGGGACAGGCAGGTCAGCAACATGAGCGCACCCTGAGGTCCTTCTCTGCCAGGACTCTGCTCTAACAGACAAAACCCTGCCACAACTGTGTGCTTCCACAAGAATTTCCTGGGATTTCACAAGGAGGAGGCAGAGAGGGGTGACCTGTGATCCCAGCTCGAAGGCTGGGAGCCCCAGTGTGGGACTTAGGCCTCGAGGGAGGGAGGGCAGCAGGCAGGCTCTTGCAGCTGGGGACTCAGGAGGTACTTGCAGGGTAGAGGGCCGGGGTCCATGGCTCAAAGGGAAGGTCTTGTATTCCTGCCCTGGAGGACTTAGAGCACAGAGACTCCTGAGCCAGTTCTGGGACATGGCCAGAAACAGGCTTCCCAACCCCAAAATTGTGCTGGGCAGGGCAGGAAGGAGTGCCAGGGAGTGTGGGAGATTTAAGATGGAAAAGAAAGGGTGCAGGCAGAGAACTCAACCTGCCCAGGCCCACCTATGCCTCAGAGTGAATTATTAATCTACGAAAACTGTCGAGCTCCATTGCTATTGTGCAAATCCCTCGCCCGATATCCTGGGAGCCAAAGAGCTGAGAGTGCCCAGCAGGCAGGCAGCGCAGCCCAGCTTCCTTGTAGGGAAAAGGCAGGAAGGCGTGGTGGGCACCATCCCTGTCCCAGCTACAGAGAGCGATGCCCCCATGTACAGTCACAGGCACTAGTGGCTTGGGGTGGGGTTTGCTGGGCTCCCAGGCTCTGCGTTTCAGACAGGAAGCCCCTTGGCAGGAGGCCCAGGCCCACCGGCTGTGATGCCAGTGCCACACTGGGCCTTCTGTAAATAGTGACAGAGCCACACAGAGCCACATCCTGGCCCAGGCCACAGCCCTCAAGCTCTTGGTTTGTTTTGGCTCAGAGTTGAGAGGTCTTCAGAGAGTTTTGGGAGTCAACAAACCAGAGGGGCCTCAGGCATCTGGCTGGAGCCTCCTAACAGTACTTTCCAAGTATCCCTTCTTCCAGGGCCCCAGCTGGCATGCATGGCTCCCCAAGGGCATGGGCACCCCAGGCAGGTGGAGACCCCTCCTGCTCCTCTCTGTGCCAGGCTGCGTCTCCCACCTGGTATTGTGTGTGCCCGGCAGGCGCGAACCCCCTGACACCAGGCAGAGGACTCAAAGCTCACCCCAAGCAGCCCCAGAGACGCAGCATCCCTCCACCTGCCGCTTGGCTGTCCCTGGCTAAGCCTCCCTGGTCCTTCAGTGTGTTACGGCAGCCTGGCTACCATTGGCAAAAGAGGCTCCACACTGAGGGCGCCAAAGAGAAGTCCCGCCCCTCGTGGCGCCTGGTGCGGGCTCTCAGGACCCTTGCAAAGCAGGACATGACAGACCACAGAGCTGAGGGAGGGACATCCTGGGAGGGACAAGATGTGGGGGCTGCTGAGGACAGACAGCAAGGACCCCTGAGTCACAGCATGCCAAGGTTCAGAAAAACTGCATCTTGTAGTTGACAGATGCCCCAAAGAGTTTGGTGATACAGATCAGGTTGGAGGTGAGAATTCCTCCTCTGCCTTCACCTGGGATTTCTACCGTGGTGACTTCCAGGTGCGCATGGCAGAGGGACCACAGCCTGGCTTCTAGGTATGGCGAGGCCTCAGGGGTACAGGGCGTGTCTTGCTCTTTCTGGCTTTGCTGCCTCCTCTGGCAATCTTCATACCCCCCAGGGACCCCCAAATGGCTCCACCAGTCATCTCTGGCTTCTATTTTTTAACCAATACCAGATTTTAAGTTCCCTGAGTGTTTCTGTGTCTCTTCCTCTCTCTTTCCTCAATGCCACGAGCAGCATTGGCCCAAAGCCGATCTCTCAATGTTTATGGACTGCACTGGAATCTGTCAGAATCAACCCTGCGTGCTGCCAACCAAGCAGGTAATGATGGAGCCGGTTTCCTTCCTGGGGACTAAAGGGTCCAGCGTTCAGCCTGAGAAGCCTTCAGGAAGCACCCCAGCACCCCAGGTCTCCCTCAGCAGCAGAAGGATGAGCTGCAGACAGAAAGCAGCAGGAGACATGCTGCTCCTACCTGGCCGACCTCCCACTGACACAAACATTTCCAGATGTGCCCCCCATGAACTAAGGAGAGAATTTCTTTGAGCTCTACACCCAAGAGGGAGGAAGGGGGAGATGGCTTTTGTGTTTTTGTAAGATCAAAGTTTTGTTACATTGTCTAGACTGGCCTCAATCTCTTCATCTCAAAATGATCCTCCTGCAGGATGTGGTGGTACATGCTTGGAATTCTAGCACTTGGGAAGCTGAGGCAGGAGGGTCACAAGTTCGAGGCCAGCCTGGGCTACATAGTGAGTTCAGGGCCAGCATGAACTACAAAGTGAGACCCTGTCTCAAAAACAAACTCTTATCTCAGCCTCCTGAGTAGCTGGGACCTTAGGTATGTGTTACCACGTCAGGCTACTATGTATCAGTTTGGCTAGGCTGAGATTTTGTTTTCTTGAAAGCAGGTTAAAGGAGAGACTGGCAAGGAATGATACACATGTGCGAAGGACCTGTATAGACAGCCGTGTCCAATGCAGTGTGTTCTTAATAGCCAAAGGCTGAAAACATCTCCTAAATAAGGGATCAGTTAAAGAGCATGGTGGAATAACTACACGATGGAATGATATGCAGCCAGTAAAAAGAACTGGAAATTCTATGAAGTGATGTAGAAAGATCCCCAAAGTTCAGTTAAAAAGAAAGATACACACTCATGTGTTTAAGGTGTTATCTTTTATATGAAAATGGTTAAAACGGAATATATAACTATGTGCGTGTCTATATGTGTATAGACAGATGGCTGTCGCCATGAGTGTGGGACCAGTGAGTCAGCCCAGCTGGTGGTTCCTAAGGGCTCCTCCAGTGACCCACTCAGATCACCCCAAGCCCGCATCTGTGGGCTCTGCAGGGTTTCCACATGCCTACCCTCCACTCTTGCTCCCATTCTCCATCTTCCCAGCCTATCAGTTCCTGCTCAGGCCGACTGTGCGTGGTATGAGGCCCTCTCTGACCCTCAGGCTTCCACAATGTACCAGGCACAGTGGATTCAGTGGGGGTAGAAAGAGGCATGGCTTCAGCTCTCAAGGGACCTATCATCTGGGGCGATCTCGACAGAGACAGAGGCCGTTTTATGACAATGAGTGGCTCTAACAGAGGCCTGTGACCTCAGCAAAAAAGCCAGGGAAGAAGCAGAGGATGTGAGAAGCTGTATTCCAAATGGAGCCAAAGACAGCATGGACAAAGGCCCTGTGGCAGGTGTGCACCAACAACCACGGAGCAGACAGCATGGACAAAGGCCCTGTGGCAGGTGTGCACCAACAACCACGGAGCAGACAGCATGAACAAAGGCCCTGTGGCAGGTGTGCACCAACAACCACAGAGCAGACAGCATGGACAAAGGCCCTGTGGCAGGTGTGCACCAACAACCACGGAGCAGACAGCATG
>PVLA01000375.1:388461-516577 GCA_004027455.1 Hydrochoerus hydrochaeris | reverse complement strand
ACAACCACGGAGCAGACAGCATGGAGGCTCAGGGACCATGGTGGTGAAGCTAGGAGAGGCCAAGTAAGGACCCTGTCTTTAAGTGCACAGGGAGCCGTGAAATCATCTCTAGCCATGTGTGAGGAAGCCCAGGGGTTGATGTTCATTTCCAAAGTACTCTCCCGTTGACTTAGCAAAATTTTACCACAAAGTTATTCCTGGCTTTGTAGCCAAGCCATGAAATAGAAGCTGCTGCATACATACTCAAATAATAAGAGAGAAAACCCAATTGCTACACATTTTGGAGGAAGCTCAAAATGTGGTAATAATAATCAGGTGCAATTTCTTGTAGTACAGATCTATCTTGAGAAGGATGGAACTGTTTGGGGGGAGGGCTCCATTTTACTTAACTGAGGTTCGAAGTAGTGCTCCCACATTGTCAAGCACTCATCTGGATCCACTGCTAACAGCTTCCGGGTTAGACAAAATCTGACAGGAGCTACACTGGGCCTATAAGCTGCAGTTGTCACTCTGGTGCGGAGAAAGTGTCAGGGGTGGTAGGCGTGGACGCTAGAGACCTTGTTTGTTTTTTGCTTTGAGACAGAACTGGGCTCAAGTTTACAGCGATTCCCCTGACCCAGGCTCTCCAGTGCTGGGATTCCAGGTACGCACCACAGTGCTGGGGAGACCCGTTTTGATGGGGGCTCAAACCAGGGTGATGCTGAGAGCTGCTCTGGGGTGAACCAGGCAGGACCAGGTGATGGAGTGGAGGTACAGGAAGGGGAGTGTCAGGTGACCCTTGGACATCAGGGCCACACAGACAAAGACTAGGGCAGGGGGCAAGCTCTGTGCCACTTCTGAGACCCAGCCAGTGCCACTTCCCAGCCACTCAGCACACGGCTGCCCTGTCTGCCTCCCGTCAGTCCCCACCCCTAGGGTCCCTGCACCCACTGGGTGCTAAAGGGCAGAGGGAGAGGTGGGGGCGGGGTGGGGGAAGGAGCTCTGCCACACACTGCAGACTCTTGGCTCCTGCACAGCCCACTCCCCACAGCTCTGCTTCTGACGGGGTCACGGACTCTGCATCACCCTAACCTGCAGGTGCATGTCCACACACATTTGCACACGCAGTTCCTCCCAGCCAGCCCCAGGGAATGCGATTTGTGGTGATAGTGTATTGACTACACAGCATCAACTGTCAGCTCAACGTGTCTAAATATTATGTCCCGTCACCCACAACAGCACATTTTTTTTTAATTAAAAAAAAAGGTGACAATTCTCACAATGTGACAGCAGGGTGGGGAGGGGAGAAATCAAAGAAAATGAATCCTTCTTCTTCCTTTCTTCCAACGGAAGCGTGAAGCCCTTTTAATGCCCTGAGAGGTGCATCTCAGTGTTGGGACGCAAACAGCCTGCTTGGACGGCTGGAGTTTGCCTGACATCAACGAAGCCCAAGAGAGACGGGGCCTCCCTGGGTCACGGCCACGGCTCGTCTGACCTGTCCGAGGCTCTGACAGGGACCCTGAGCAGTCTGCAAGGTGTGTGTGTCCTCGGGGCCACCAGCAATATTCTAACAGCACTGTATTAAACACCAGCATATAACGAGGTGTGACCACGGATTATGGTGGGTGCTTAAATTTTTAAAAGGATTACAGTAAAAACACACTGCCATGAAATCCCCTCCAAACACCCGCCTCGATTCAACCCATCTCACCGTTCTTACCGCTTTCCGAGGCAGCTCTGGAAGTCCTCTTTTGTGAGTGTCTTAAATTGCACTGTCGTGGCTGCCTTGATGCCCTGAATGGTTTCAAAATGTTTCCCTTTCATGGTCATTTTGATTTTGGGAAAGAGCCCGAAGTTGTGTGACGCCAGATCTGATGAATAATGTGGGTGGGGATGGACCATTGTTGTAGAAGCCTGCCCTTCTGCTGGGTGGCGCTGGGCAGCAGCAGTCACTGTATTTCAGATCACACCTCTTCAGGACATTCTTGAAGGGGGACTTCCAGAGCTGCCTCAGAGAGAGACAAGCACACACAGGCAAGGGTTTCCTGAACAGAACCCCAGTTGCACAGGAAAAAGTAACAAGAATCAAGAAATGGAACCATGTCAGATGAAAAGGCTTCTGTACAGCATGAGAAAGAACCAACAGAATGAAGAGACAACTTACGGAACGGGGAAAAAACTGCCAGCTATTTCTTGGGTAACTATCATCTAGAATATACAAAGAACACACACACAAATTAGAGTTCCCTCAAATAAAAGACCCAATCAAAAAATGGGCAACAAAAATGAATATTCACTTTGCAGAAGGAGCACAAGTGGCCGACAGATACACCAAGAAATGTCCAGCCTCACTGGGCATTAGAGTACTACAAATAAAAACAATACTGAGATTGCATCTTATCTCAGAGAGAACGGCCATCATCAAGAAGTCAAATGATAAGTCCATTGAGGATGTGGGGGCAAAGAACCCTTCCACAATGTTGGTGAGAATGCAAACTAGCACAGCCACTACACAGATTAGTATCGAGACCCCTCAAAAAACTAAAAGTGTCCATGTGTGGTGGTGCATGCCTGTAATCCCAACACTCAAGAGGCTGAGGCAGGAGGATTATTTGAGTTTGAGACCAGCCTGGGTTATCCAGTGAGTTCAAATTCAGCCTGAACTATATAGTGAGACCTTCATCTCAAAAACAAAACCAAAAAACAACAGAAAACTAAAACTAGAAGCTCTGTGTGACCTAGGTATCTTCCAGAACAGGGGAAAGACATCAAGTTACAGGATCCGTGCATACCTGTGTTTACAGCAGCTCAGTTCATTATAGCTGACTCTGGGGAGCAGCCTATATGTCCACCCTTGGATGAATGGACAAAGAAAATGAGGTATTTACACACCACGGAGCCCCTGCCTTGGGCCCTCTGGTATAAGGACTAATCACCCCACCTGCCCTAGCACCCACAAAAGCATGGGAGCCTTGCGTATTTCATTGGCACCCAGAACGTGGGTCCAAAGACGTGGCAGAAGGCCTGGACTCTGTTCTCCGGGCACGGCTGTCGCCAGCAGAACATGAGAGCTCGCCCGACTTGCTTGTCTCTGTGGGAAGTTCCCGCAGTGCCCATGGGTCAGCGTACTCCAGGGGTGCCCGAGGGGGCCTCAGGCGGTGGCCCTAGTCAGGCTGAGATCCCCATCATCAGTCCGGGAAGTGGGGGTTCTGTACTCAGGGTCCAGCTCTCAGGCAGTTCAAGTGCCCACAGATAGAAAAGTCCTTATTCAGTGGCCACCTATGGCACAGTGACAGCCAGGCTCACCATTCATGAAAAAGTCCACAGGGATGGGCTCATGGCCTGGAGCGGGGCGGCTCCTCTTCCAGAGCGGAGGTCACATGTTACTCCTCCCCAGGTCCAGAGCCAAGCAGAGCCAAGGGCGCACCCTGTGCCCTTACTTTTTTGGTGACAACCTGTCTCCTGCTGAGACAACGCCCTCTCTGGAGGACACGGAATACTGGAAGCAGCTCTGGGGCAGCCCCAGTGGTGCCCGTGGGCTTCTGATCTGATGGCAACTCCACTCCCTCAGAGCTCATGCCAGCCTCCCAGAGCTCAGAAAAGAGAAACTGAGGCCACTCTGACCCCTGCCACTCGGGGGGCACCTCGCCATCATCTCCAGGAGGCAAACCCACAGGACATGTGTCCGTACCCTGAGCTAAGTGAGGGGGGCTCCTGGGGTCACATCTGCTGGGAGAAGAGGACAGGAGCCAGAGGCCCTCCAGGGACCACACACCACTGCTCCCAGCCCCGGAGTGCAGCACCTCTGTGGGAAGTGGCACTTTCTCCACTGGGAAGCCAGGAAGCAAACTCAATTTGTTCCTAGCGCATCACTCAAAGTGTCCCAGCTCTCTACGAGTCACCCTCATACTGGAGCCCCCTCCCCACCTCATTCTTGGCCTTCTGGGCCTAAACCAAGTCTCCCCTCTCCTCTCGATGACTGCTCACAGATTATCTCCCTGCACAGGAAATTTAAACATTCTTTAAGCCCACTTCCCCTGCCTGCCTCCCCCTACCCCACCCAACTGCTGCATATTCAGGAAATGCAGCCCCGTATCAAGATAACCCGGACTGAGCAGAAAGGGGACCGGCCCTGTGACCCGCTGGGCAGTGACTTCCCCTCCCTGCACCTCGGACTCTACTTCTATGGAACGAAGCGGGGGGACGTGGTGAGCTCCAAGGAGGACCCCTGCCTATGACCTTCCGAGGGTCAGTGTGATGAACATCCCAAGGTCCTGTCACAGGACGCCCCCAAATCTTGAGCCAGCTGGGCATGGTGACACAATGCCTGTAATCCCAGCACTCTGGGAGGTGAGTCTGGAGGATTGTGAGTTCGAGCCCAACATGGGCAACTTGGTGAGACTCTGTCTCAAAATAAAAGGGGCTGGGGAGGTGGCTCAGCATGAAGGCCCTGGGTTCATTCCCCAGTACTAGGGAAAGAACAAAAGCAAAACCCAGGACCAGCGTATTAGATGGTAGGGCTTCCCACCACTGCTACCCTAGCTGGTCCCCGAAGGTCTGGCTGGTGGGCAAAGATGACGGATGACCATCTCCAGTTTGTCCCTCCATCCTGTGGGAGCGGGAGGACAGTGAACCTGGGGTGGGGGAGGTATTGGAGGAGACTACAGTTCAAGCTGTAATGCTGTCTTTCAAATATGGAATAACGCACGTGACCGGCGCAGTCAGTGTCATTGTTATTATTGTTATTACTATTTTGTCTTTTTGAGGCAGGGTCTCTCTATGCAGTTCAGGCTGGCCTTGAGCTCACTTTGTAGCCCAAGCTGGTCTCGAACTCACAATGAACCTCCCGCCTCAGCCTCCTGAGTGCTGATATTACAAGTGTGCACTACCGCGCCCAGTTATGGTCAAGATTATCAAGGTATTTTCAGACATCCATTCCACGGGGAGAAGGAGCTGATGGTTCCTCACCCAGGAGACACTCGATGGCTCCATTCACAACATATTTCCATCAACTGCTGTGACTGTCAAAGCACAGCTGCCCTTTGCCTGGGCACCTCCCATTGCTACCCACCCGGACTCTGGCATCTCAGACTGTTCAGGTGGCCCCAGACATGATGGTCCTGCTCCTTGGATCTAGAAACGGTCTCATTGGTACCCTGCTTCACACTCAAGGCTCAGCCAACGGAACTCACCCTGGGGACTCCCAGGTGGAGAACAAGGAATCTACCAGGTGCCTGCCCAAGGGCAAGGCCAGTGTATGCTGTAATAATCAACCCCGGCTCCCAGCTCTGAGTAGCTGGAAGGAAGGCGGGAAAGGCAGCGTGTACCTTTACCCATTAGCAGATCGGGAACTTTGCTGGTGGGGCTGGAAGGTGGGTGGGAAAGAGGACTTCAGGACACACCTGGGAGCTTTGGGAGCACCAGGAAGCCCCTTGCTCACTCCACCACCTCTGTGCCCAGCCTCCTAGCAACCTTCATGAGGTGCCCTCATACTTAAGGAGCCAGTGACACAGGCAAATGTGAACTGCAGGACTCCTGGGGCCCTCGATATGCCAAGGGAAGGTGGCTCTGCAGGAGCAGCTACTGAGGGGCTGAATGGCTGGGTGTCGTGGCCTCAAGAGAAGGCGGCTCTAACCCTCAGGCCCCACTACCTCTGCCTGGGATGCAGAGGTCCCTCTGCAGCTGCCTCGCGCCACCTGACCCCTGGGCCAGCCCTGACCTCTCCTCCAGTCTCCCCAAAGGCTTTCACCACTACCAAGGGCACAGGGCTCCCCCATGAAATCTGCCCTGATGGTCCCCTAAGGATATTTTATCCTTTATGCTCTCTTTGGTTACAAGGACTTTCAAAACTATAACTCGTTTTTAAGAGTGTTTAGGTTCCCAGCATCTCTACACACTTTTTAGATCATGTACCCACCATCCGGAGCCCTGCGCGGTGGGAAGAGCAGGCACTGAGATAAAAGCTGTTGTCTGATCCCTATCAAATCAGAAACGATCTGTTACTGATCTAGAGGTAATTGAAAGCCACTTCCTACGAGGTGAAGTGAAAAGTCTCGTGCTGGCTGCAAGGACGGAGGCAGGTGGACACTGAAGCCCTTATTCCCTGCCCTATCAGCGCTCAGACTGTGCCCACCAGTCTGGGATGGCATGGTGAGGGGGTTAGAGTGGCTCCAGCACAGCTCAGAAGAAGGTCCAGATGTGGACTGAGGGCCCGACCTCAGCTCCAGCCTCCAAGATCCACACCCTCTTCAGACACTGGCTGGACCTGCGTTCTTTCTCATATAGGTTGTTTTATTTGTTTTTAAGACAGTCTTGCTATGACGTCCAGGCTGGCCTTGAGCTCATGGGCTGAAGGGATCCTCCTGCATCAGCCTCCTGGTAGCTGGGACTACAGATGCACAGCACCACAATGATTTTTAAAAACACGCAGTTCAAAGAATATAATAGTGGATGCGTGTGCGTGGCGGGGATGGGGTGGGGCAGGTCCACATTTACACTCAAAGCCTGCCTCTGCTTCCGTCCCATTTTAAGAAACCGTTCAACAGCATCACTGAATAAGAGGCCTGGCCTGGCCTGGCCTGGAAGCGATCTGTTGTCAGTCATAGCGTCATGATTCAGTGTGGAGAGCTACTTCCAAAAAAGCAGGTGACAGATGGAGAAACTGAGGCCCCAGAGACGAGAAGCTGACAAGTGCTGGCTCTGTGGTCAAGTTCAGCAGTGGCTCCCTAGCCCCAAAGTCAAATGAGTGCCGCCTGTGCACTCCCCTGCCTCTGCTGCAGGAAGGAGGGATGGGCAGAGAAGAAAGAAGGAGGCAGGGAGCCACGGCCTGCATGGGGTCCAGGAGACCCTTGCAGGGTGGAACGAAGCAGGGCAGTTGCTGGTGAGCACCGGGGAATGAGCCAAATATATGCAGAAGCCATTTCCTCCCTCAAGGAAGATAAACAACAGATTCATAAACAAATTTCACAAAGCTGTCCCGCTATTTAAAGCACCCTGGCACAAACTCACATCCTTTGTGAGCATACAGCCCAGCGCCCAGTGATCCCCAGCTAGGCTGGGAGGTGGGAAGATGGAGGAAGGGCCAGGAGAAGGAAAAGCCCCTTCTCAATCCTTTCCCTGCCAGGTCTTGGTGGGGGTCAGTTGCAGACCTTCTCTGAGCCCAGTTTGTTCTTCTGTGAAAAAGTAACAGAAATTCCCCCCAAATAGGGCTACTGCAGACAGGAAGGCAAGCCAAGGTGTCGCAGGCCCAGCCCCCTCCTCAGCCTTCCTACAAATGCATTGGATAATTCTCACAAGTGCGCACGTTGCTGAGCTGCTATAAAGGGAGAGTTTTCAAAGTCCAAAAACTCACCAGAAGCAGGGGGCTAGCGAGGGGGCTTAGCACCAAAGCCGACTTTTACCCCAAGACTTTGCGTTGATCCCTGGAGGTTCCGTGTTTCCCAGGCACCTCTGCACAGGTTTCAAAGCCTGAGGAGATGTCTCCCCCAACAAAGTGGGGGCTCCGATGGGCTCCGTTCTTGGGGACCAAGAAATAAGCACACAGACAAAAGGGGACTGAAAGGAGACTTCATTTTGGGCTGGGAAAAAGTCTCTCTTGAAATTGCGTGACCATACCCTGGACCTCTCTCTCACAGCTATGCAGTCTGAATTGCGTTGTGAGTGTGGTCAGAAAGCCTTAGGTAGAGAATGAATTCTAAGCAATTTGGGGTCAGTAGCCACCCCCATCCCCACCCCACATCCTACCCCCAGAGAGCTGGCAAAACTTAATACAAGTCATTTCTGGAAAAAACAACTGTAACACACACCTCAAATGATTCTCAAGAATATAGTTCCAAGGAGAACAAGCAGCTGGATTGCAACAAGGCAGCGAAAGCAACCAGCACCAGAACCAGACCCACAAAGACTCCAGATTCTGCAATCACCAGGCGTGAGATTTATAAAATCTCCAAATAGCGAATTTACTATTTTATAGCAATAAACATCTTCAAAGAGGAGCAAGAAATGAGGGACCTGGAAAGTCACCAAGCAGATCTGCAAAATAACAGAGAAGAACATCTAGAAATGACTAATAAAGGAAATGAAAAGATTCAATGGATGCATTAACCAGCGCCGAAGACACAGAATGAATGAGCTAAATAGAAAATAGACCAAAGAAATTATTCAGCGCTTGGCCCAGAGAGACAGATGAAGGATGTAAAGCAGAGAGAAGAATGAGCGGCTCCAATGTGAGGCGCTGAGGCTCCAGAAGCAGAGAGAGGAGGCTCGGGGGGAATGAAGGGTGAGAGCTTCTCAAACTGTTGCAAGACAGGAATCTCTAGCTCCAGGAGTCCCAAAGAAACCCAAGCAGAAGCGAGACAGAAACTTACATCTAGACACATCATGATTCTGCAGAACACCAAAAAAAAAAAAAAAAAAAAAAAAAACCCAATCAGACAGAAGCGCCAGCCCATAGGAACAGGCGCCACACTGCCAGCCAACTTCTCAATTCAGGGCAGGAGGCTGGAGGTCAGTGACCAAGCCACCAAGACGAGACATCCAGGAAAGCCACCTTGCAGCAGCAAAATAAAGACATTTCCAAACTAACAAACAACAAAATCTCCACGGGAAGACCCTGAGCATCTGCCATCAACAAAGTCTCACTAAAGGATAATCCCAAAGGATTTATTTCCCACAGAAGGAAAATGAGTCCCCTGCTCATGAAAGAATAATGAGAAAAACATTGATAAGTGGGTAAATTTATAGTAACCGTGTATAAAATAAGGATGTCTAATTTGTAGGGGAAAATAGGAATGGGTGAGAAGACACAAGAAGCCAGTTAAGCTGGGAGCAGTAAGTCAGGAGAGGTCACGGGTAGAATTAAACCAGTCCTGGCCCCCGTATTGCCTGGCAGAAAGGGAAAGATATTGGTTCACTGGAGACTGTAGAAAGACCTGTTAAAATAGGCGGGGAGCCATCGACTGAATAAATGTAAAACACATAGATTCCAGAGACGAAGATGGAAAACAGATTGGGGAGAGAGCACCTCGATCTATAAGGCAGAGCAGAAAAAAATGAAAAGCAATACATGGCAGCAATAAATCCTAACTCATCCATAGGACACAAAAGAAGCCAAAACGTCCACACACCAAGCAGCCTTAAAATACACGAAGCAAACATCTGAGCACCGCAAGGAGCAACCACAAACCCAGTGGGAGGTTTTAACACATTTCTCTTAAGAATCAACATACTCATGAGACACACGCAGAGAAGGAGACGCAGGACCGGGATAGATCACAGGGCCCACGCTTTTTGGCACCAGGGTCAGCTTCTGTGGAAAACATTGCTCCCAAGAAGGGGGTGGGGGGAGCTAGGGTTCCAGGACTCGTCCAGAAGACACGCAACTCACAGTTCCCAGTCGGGTCCACGCTCCTATGAGAATCTCACACTGCTGATCTGAAGGGAGACAGAGACAGAGGATGCTGCCCTGCACCTCTTGCCACCGTGCAGTACTGGTCCCTGGCCCCGGAGTTGGAGACCTCCGCTAGAGATGACTTAAACAGCCAATTAACTTACTTCCATGATTGTATACAGAAAGCTAAATGTGACAAAGAAAACAGTTTTCAAGTCATTAGGGAATGTGTAAGAAAAAAAAAGTGGAAAGGAAATAAAATATAAAGAAGGAATATATAAAAGCAGCATGGCGCACATTTGAAACATCTCCAAGAAGCTAAACTGTCCTGGTTTTTAAAAGCAGAGCCAGGAGTGGTGGCACGAGCCTGTAATCTCAGCATTCTGGGAGGCTGAGGCAGGAGGATGCTAAGTTCAAATCCCATCTAGGGGAACTGAACAACTTAGTGAGACTTTGTCTCAAAATAAAAACTAAAAATAGGGCTGGGGAAGTAACTTATTGCAAAGGCCCTGGGTTCAATCCTCGGTTCCATAAAAAGTAAATAATTACAGAGACCCAGGGGCTGGGGCGAGGCTCAGTGTCAGAGCACCTGCCTAGTGTTCATGCATCCCTGGATTCAGTCCCCGGCACTGAAAGAAAAAGTCAGCAAGCCTGTCTTCCTCGCCCATGGCAGTGCCTCCTGGGCCTAGCACAGGGCCTGGCTCAAAGAGGTCCTCAACGGTCCCTTAAGAGTGACAGGAGGCTGTTCTACTGAGACAGCACAGGCTGTGTGAGCAGGTGGCAGGGCAGACATGGAGTGACACGAGGACAGGGTAAACAGGAGATTTCATGCACAAAAGAGCAGCCATCTCCGAAACACCCAGAGACAGAGGCATGAGGAGGTGACAGAAGACAGAGCAGGGATCAGCAGACAGGAAGTAGACCACGTCCCCCTGTTTGGAGGGCTTTTCCAACACAAACCTGCCCAGCACTGGTTAGCAATGGGCCTGGCTGATTGCCCAAGACCCCAGCATGGGACAGGGGTCTCTCAGGCCCATCCTGGGAGGCCAGTTCAGTGATCAGCAGTCTTTCCAACACTGTCCTCACCCTCAGATTCTTCTATCCAAATTGTCCTGAAGCAGGTCTGACCCAGGTCCCAGACACAGGTGACGGTGGAGAAGTCACCAGGGCCCCAGCTCAGACATGTGACCTGCAGCCCCCACTTCTGCCTGACTGGTGGATGCACAGTTCCAAGGTCCCCTGGGTCCCGGGACACCCTGTCCTTCCTGCACACACAAGCGACTACACAAGCACACAGTTTGTTGGGATGAGACACCGTCGCCTCCTGCAGAAGGGAGCAGGCTCACCTGGGCTGGGGCAGCAGGTGGCTGAGCGGGAGGCCTGGCTCTAGGGACCTCTCCTGCGGCCGCCGGGTCATGCTGCTGTCATGCTGCTGTCAGGTGGGAAGAGACCTGTGGGGAAAATGAGAAGGAGGGGGTCACTTCCTCATCTTGTTTTTGGTTTTGTTTTGTTTTTGTGATGCTGGGGTTCAAACCCAGGGCCACATCCTCACTCCCCAGCTGTTTGTTTTAAAATTTTACTTTGAGACAAGGTCCCACTGTGTAGTTCAGACTAGCTTCGAAGTCGCGATCTTCCTGCCTCAGCCTCCTGAATAGCTGGGATAAGGGTCGGCATCATCAGACTGAGCTACTTCTTCCTCTTTTGCTCACAGCTCGCCGTCACCCCCACCACTGGACATGACCAGAAAGCTCAGGGAGTTCCCAAGGCTGCCCACACACCCCCTCACAATGAGAGGGGGACAGGCATTCAATCAGCAAACTGTCCAAAGCCCTAAAATCTACAAAGGCAAGGAACTGAGGCCATCGA
The DNA here is from genome assembly GCA_004027455.1 of Hydrochoerus hydrochaeris. Lineage (NCBI taxonomy): Eukaryota > Metazoa > Chordata > Mammalia > Rodentia > Hydrochaeridae > Hydrochoerus > Hydrochoerus hydrochaeris. The sequence continues at coordinate 505,344 of PVLA01000375.1, read as the reverse complement.
GATGAATTAAATGCAGTCCCTGATTTCAGAAAAGGGAGAAGGGGAGGGTTCCCACATGTTTCTCTACAACATAATTTGCAAAGTGCTATGACTTCCCAAAATTCACCCATTGTCCTTTGTTTTGGGGGGGCAAGGAAGTTGTGGCAACATATAAAACTAAACAACTTACAACAATTGCAGTGTGTATTTAAATTTAAAAATTACAGTAAAAGACACTGCCATGAGTCTCCCTCAAAATATTTCTCCTTGCTTTCTTTTTTTCGGGGGGGGGTAATTGGGAATCGAACTCATGACCTCACACATGCCAGGCAGGCACTGTGCCACCGAGCTATCTCCCCAGCCCCTTGCTTTTATTCTTATCCCACCGTTCTTGCCACTTTAGGAAACAGTTCTGGAAGTCCCCTTTCACGTCCTTCTGTAAGGTGATCAAAAATCTGCTGTCCCTGAGTGTCAAGAGACGGAAAGGCCGCGCACAAAAACAGGACCTGCGTCCACCTTGTCCACTGGACCTGGCACCACGCGAATCCTGGCTCTTCTTAAACATCGACACGACCACGCCAGGTGACCATTTTGAACGGATTCAGGACACTGAGGTAGCCACGAGAGCACAGCTACAGACACCCAGGGAGGACTCCAGAGCTGCTGCAGAAAGCAGCAAGAAAGATGGCGCGGGTGTGCTCACGCTGAGGGGCGCTGCTCGCGGGGAGTTCGGGGTAGTGTGGCTCTCACTGCACCACTTGTTAAGCATGTAAACACGCGCTGTATTTTTTGATCACACCTTGCACAAGTACCACGGCACAGCTCTTCTCAAAGTACTTCTGATGAACGCTTCTGTTTGTGACTTTAATTTCGAAACCACCACGGATGGAAAGAGACTGGTACAAAGCACGTGCCCACTTGCTAAGGGTGGGACCAAAGACTGTGCTCTCGCTTCTGCGCTTCTCTCAGACCGGGGACCAGGAAGCAGCCAGGCGCTGGGCTCCGGGATCACTTCTGCTGCCCGGCCTGAGCTGCCTGGGGCTGGCAGGTGGCTGGGCTCAGAGAAGGGACACCAGGAATAATGATCTTAGAGTCGCTCTCTGGCCTGCGGTGAGTTAGTCCTGCAGGGGTCTCTCCAGGAAGGAGAACAGTGGCCAGGACTTCAGGAAAGTGTAGCTTCGGGTTGTCTGATGCTGGCACCAACCTTCTGCATTCAGGTGACAGGCATGAGGCTCATGGACAGCCAGTCCTGCACCACCTGCGCTTTCCTGCTTTCACGCCAGGGGCCTGGGCTCAGGCTGCCTCCTAAGGGGCTATTCAAATGAACTGGGAGGTGGGGGCGCTGGCACTCGCCCATCATCCCAGCACTCTGGGAAACTGAGGCAGGAGGGTCCCAAATTCAGGCTCTGCCTGGAGAACTTAGCAACTCAGCGACACCTTGTCCCCAGAATAAAAAATAAAAAATGGCTGGAATGTAGCTTAGTGTGAAGAGCCTGGGTCCAATTTTCAATACGAGGAAAAAACAAACAAACAAACCAAAAAACATCCTTGTTTCAGAAAAATAACTTTCCAAATGCCAAAAAAGGTTACTGTATTTATTCTTATACTGAGTGTTACAAAAATGATTTTTCCCCCCAAAATTGAGAAACCCTCTGTCGGTAGCAGTCAGCTCCAGAAGCCTCACCCATCTGAGCGTTGGGGGTGGGGGGAATTGCTCCTCGCCCTGAAGGCCCGGCTTTTAAGTAGTTCTTATCTTCGACTTTAGAAGGAAATAACTCCACACAAGAAAACTTCCCTTTTCAAAGGCTTGTTTTGTTCTTCTTTAATGCAGTCACACATACACTCTTGCTCCCCACTTCAAAAGCCCAATCATCTGCGATTTTGGAGCTTGTTGCTCATGAAATCCCAGCAATAAACACATCACAAACATTCCTACAGCAACAGAATGGCTTTGAAGCACTGTCTGTAATGCTACAAAGATTGTATATCATTATCTCTGGGTGTTGCTGAAGAGAAGCTGATGGGGGAAAACTGTTTATATACAAGTAAGTCAGTGTGGGCACTGGCAACTGAGCTGTGGACCTTACTGGGGAGCCCACTTACGGTATGGTAAAAATCAGGAATACACTTAGTGTGGCCCTTGGGAGGCTGAGGCAGGAGGCTCGCCACAAGATCGAGGCCAGTCTGGACTACATAGTGATTTCAAGATCAGTAAAAATCAAAAGCAACCAACCAAACAAACCAACCAAAAGGCAAACAGTTTCTAAGAATAATTCACTCTCTTTAGCCCCAATATGTTAAAAGAACTCTTTGGCCTCTTGGCAGCACCCCAAGTCCTTGTAACCATTAGCCTTTAGTGGGTGCCTATAGGGCTGGATTCTAAATTTCTTCCCTTCTCTCCCCTCCTCACCACCCCCGTTTTGAGGCAGCCTTGCTATGCAGTCCAGGCTGGCCTCAAACTTGTGGCGATCTTCTTGCCTCAGCCTCCCAAATGCTACCCGAAGTGTATACCTGATTCCTACCTCCTGAGGGCTGGAATCACAGCTGTATGTCACCATACCCATGGGTTCTCTGCCAAAGAGGCTCAAGAGGGATGTAGAAACGTTACTATAATCCCCTTTCCTGCTCAGTGGAGATTACTGACTGGCGTTGAGGGGAAGGAAATGGGCTCATCCCATCATGCATGCAGTGGGCAGGGATAATACGTGTCAGCAAGCACTAGGTGCCAGGCACTAGGTGCCAGGCAGTGTGTTTCCTGCCTTCAGAGGCTCACGGTCCAGCAAGGAAGCCAACACCAACAAATTAGAAATAACTACAACAGTGACGCCTTGAATCAGCATGGCTACTTCTCATAACAGCGTACAATCGTAGTCTGGCGGGGTTGGTAGTGCTTTCCTAAGGAATTAAGTCTTTAATATGAACCCTAGGAATAAATTAGTGCAGTGAAGTAGGAAGGGTAAGGAGGAGAGGGTGCGGAAGCACAAAGGAGCCTGTGCAAAAGTCCTGCGGCAGGAAGGAGCAAGCTTGCTCTAGCTGGGAAAGGGTCCTCTCAGCAGGGTCCTTCTGGTTTCTACTTTTGTGTTTCTTTTTTAAAGACAGGGTCTTGCTGTATAGTTCAGGCTGACTTTCAACTCACTGTGGAGCCTAGGCTGGCCTGGAAATGGCAGCCATTCTCCTACCTCAGGCTCCCGAGTGCTGAGGTGCCAGGCGTGTGCCACCACGGCCAGCAGTCATTCTGACTCCTGATCTGACCCACGCATGACCTGGTCACTGTGGTAGTCAAGAAAGGTATTAAAGATGTGGGGTTTTTCCGGAAAGCACCCAAGAAGTTACCTAAGCAAATCAGGACCAGAAGGTGCATGCCTGCTACATTCTCACTCTTCGAAGCTGGTGCTAGACATTTAAAGTAGGAGCTACCTTGCCCTCCCCCCCAGCGTGTCGTAGGATTCTTATCTCATTTTGTCCCACAACAGCGGCAGCTTGGTTGACATCAGTGTGGCCAGTGGTAACATTAGGCAATGTGACGAGAGACTGACAAGTGTGGCTTGGAGGTGTGGGTGAGCATCGTCACTGAAGTCTCCCGTGGGTGTCACTGAGGGAAGGTCACACGACTGCATGCCCAGAATGCGAGCTCTGCAGCTCAGCGTCCCGAGCTGGCCTTCGCTGGCCACACAGCCTCGCTCTTCTTCCGGAGAATGAGGGGGCCTCCTCCCTGGGGCCTCAGGGGGGATCCACCACAACCCAGATCCACACCGAGCACACTGCCTGGCTTCCATTGGGCCCTGGATAAAGGACACCAATGCCATCACTCCCACCGTTGGGTGGGGACAGCCATGCCTCCCACCCAAAAGTTGACAGGTGTCCACAGGAACTGTGCAGCCCACACAGTGGTCCCAATGACTCGCAGTCTCTCAATTTGTGCCCTTCAGGGTCCCCAGCCCCTGTGCTGAGAACCGAGAGCCACCGAGATGCCACCGGGAGGCCTTCCAGATAACCCCACCCAGGAGCAGGGGCCAAAAGCCCCCAGAGTGGGATTCTTGAGTCTATACCCCAGTTCCACACCAATGACCCATGGAGGAGGTAACAGCTAGCCCATCCCCAGGGCCTGGCTCAGGATGGGTATGGCGCTGGCACTACCCAGAGAGCTCCTGTGGGAGTTAGGACAGCCTTGCAGTTACATTAACTTCACCACTGACATAAGAGGGAAACTGAGGTGCAGAGATGAGCGGTGGAGCCAGGGTGTAGAGTCCAAAGCTCAAGGCCACCCTTCCCCTGGGGCTGGAAGTCTTACCAATCTTCTTGCTCTGTAATCACTGAAATGATGTTTGGAAGGCGAGGTGGCCTCCTAAGGCCTGTGCCATCCTACTGCCAGGGTGAAGGAGGAAGAGCCACCAGAGGGGTCTGGGGAGGAAAAGTGAGCATGAAAAATGAACACAGAGAGATGGGCATGGAGAGGCCAAGCCACTGAGGAAGGGCTCCCCTCAGCCAGAGGCCGCAGAAGTGACAGAAACAGCCCACCAGAGTGTGGGTGGGTGTCACCGGGAGCGGAGGGATAGAGGGGGTGACCCAGGACTTTTCACATGGGCAGTGGGACCGAATGAAGTGTGAAGAATTCCCTCCATGCCACCCACAGGAAATTAGAAATTGGCACAGATTTTGAAAAGAAAAAGGAGTTGCGGGGGGAGGCAGGAGGAGGAGGAATGGTTCATCGTGAGACTGGATTTCCTGAACACCTAGGAGGCAGTGCAGGGGGGAATCTCAGACCCGGGCTCTGGGGGACCAGTCATTCTCTCGCCGGAGTCCTGCTCTGGGGAGATGATGGGAGGGGTCCAGTTCTCAAGGAAGACCTGGAAGTGTTTTGTTACTGTTTTTGCAGCTCTGGGGAAGAACCCAGGGCCTTCACATTGAGCTACCACCTCAGCCCTTTTTATCTGACATAAAGCCTCAGTCACTAAGTTGCTCAGGCTGGGCTTGAATTTGGGATCCTCCTGCCTCAGCCTCCCAGAGCGCTGGGTTTATAGAAATGCATCACCACACCCAGCCCGAAGCTTTTCATATGTGAGACAAACTCCATGCTCTCTCCAAACATCTATCTTCTTCTGATGCCACATCAGGTGCCATCTCATAGAGGTTGAGAAAAGCAGGAACAGTCCTGGCCTGTAGAAGGGGCGGGGTCCTGTCCAAGCTGTCAGGAGACAAGGCAGCCCACTCCCTCCCAGCCCACTCCAGCAGGGGCTCCAAGGATCTTGTTCCAGACCACAGACGCTTGGGTCTTTCGCATCAATGCTGGTGCGGCTCGGGAGGACTCATCACCGCCGCCAGGGGACGGCCAGCTGACTCCTGTCCAGCTCAGGCCTCCCACCACCTTGCTCGCAGCTCCAACCAGCTGGTCTTTCTGTCCCTCAGATACCTGAAGCTCTCTCTCCTACTCCAGGCCTGTGGCACGTGCTGGCCGCTCTACTGAGACACTTTCCCCAGCTCACCTGTCTACCTGTCTCTCAGGCCAGTTTCACAGAGATGCGGGCAGCAGCACGCAGCACAGCGGGAAGGAATGACCCATATGATTCACAAGCAGCCTCCCCCTCACACCGCCCACTCTGCCCAGGAGTGGCCTGTGTGTGTCTTTGTTTACCCTGTGTCCGACTTCCCCGCACAGCAGTCTCCACACTGGTGCTGCTTCAAGACCTTGGGTGGGGGGGCCCTTACTGAACAGGAGTGGGAAGCCGGGTGGGAAGTCGCCCTGCAGGGCCAGCGCAGGCTGAAGGCAGAGGCCCTGGCTATGTCCTAGAGCAGGTCTGGGGTGGCCCGGGGAGTGACAGTGGGGCCTGGATCCCTCCTTGGCCTGTACAGAAACTATGTATCATTTCGAGGTTGTTTTCCACCCCACAGATTACTCTGTAGAAATTCCAGAAGATGAAAACAAAATTCCCATTGTTAACAAGGAAAACCATTCCTTTCATGAGGCGTCCCCTGTGGCTCCCTCCCCTGACACTCCTCTGTCCCTTCACTCTGGGGATCACAAGCGTCACCTGATAATGTTCCCGATGCACTGAAATATTTGGAGCAGTATCTCTGCCTTTTCATTAAAATGGATCCAGTTCTTACCATGCAGTAAGATTTCACGTTAATGTGTGTGAAAACAGGACAGCTCCAGACCACTCCAGGCCAGCCCAGGTGGACAGGGAGGGAACGGCAGCGGCCTTGGGGTGGGGAGGTCACTCACAGGGGGTGACCATCTATGCTGACCTGGCCTTGCCAGGACGAGCCGAGACCAAACTGTCCCTGCCCACCCTCCAAAGGGGGAGGCAAAGGTATGTGAAAAAAAGTCCGGTTGCTAATGAAACAGTACATGAAGCCAGACCTTCGGCCTCCCGTGGGACCAAAGCCTGGCTGGAGGGAGGTCCCGGACCTAGCAGCCTCTCCCCTAACTCAGGAAGGGCAAGCGCTTCTTAAAGTCTCATGGCTCCAACCTCAGGTCCCACAGGGCCGCCCTGGAAGCGGTCAAGAGCGAGAATGAGCCCCCTCCCACCCTCTAGGTGGCCCATAACGCAAACATCAAACATTGAGCTGGCGTGGAGTTCCAGAAACCGGAACCCTTGTGCACGCATAGCAGGGAAGAATGGGAGACGGTGTCGCTGCTGTGGGGAACATTTTGGGAGTCCTCAAATGTTAAAACGCAGGATTCTCAGGTGACCCAATAATACTGCTCCTAAGCAGACACCCCAAAGAATTGAAAACAAACACTCAAGCACCAGCTTACTCCCAAACGTGCCTGGTAGCATTAGCATCAGTAGCCAAAAAGGCAAAACGACCCCTGCAGACAATGCCTTCTCTTCAGAGGCGTCAGTTAACAGCAGGTGCTGCCGACCGACCGAGTGTCGGGATATACTAGGCTCTGCATGTGGTGCTCCCAAACTGCTATCCCCAAATCCTGCTTCAGGGCAGGAATGGCCTCTGTCCTTAACACATGAGGAGACTGAGGATCAGAGACGTTAAGTATATCCCCAAGGACACACAGCTGATGACGACGATGCATTCAAACCAGCACCCAACTTCAGACACCACGCTCTCTCCGTGTGCTGCACCCTGGTGCCCTGTAACAAGATCTTCCCGGTGGTGGCGGAAATGTCATTTCTGTATTATACAGGCCAAGCACTGAACATCCAAAATGTTCCAAAATCTAAAACTTCCTCAGTCCTCACCAGAGACCTCCAGTGGAAAATTCCAAACTATACAATTTCGTTTCATCCCCCAAATTACTAAAATACCGAATGAAATTACCATGAGGTGACAATGTGTAAGACATATGTGAAACCCAAGTGAATTCTGGATTTAGATTTGGGTCCCCTCCTCAAGCTATCTCATCATGAATCTGCAAATATTGCAAAATGTAGCCCTGAGCATTTCACGGGAGGGAGATTCAGCCTTGCTTAGGGCAGAGGCTTGAGACCCTGGTGCCCAAGTGTAGCATGAGGTCCTACAGCCTCATTGTCCCCCAGAATTTATACACTCTTGGTCCTCACCCCAAGTTTGTTGAACCACTCTGCTAAGTGTGAGTTAGCAGACACTTGCAAAGTCTGGAAAGTTCTGCTTGCCATAGCTGGGGTTTGGGGGTGTTCCACCAACACCTAACGGGCTGGGCCAGGGATGCCGTTAACCACCCCAAAATGCACAGAGCACCCCCGGAAGGATGGCCTTCCTGGTCTAACCCATCTGCCATGCTGAGGTTGACAACACTGCCCCAGAGGCATAGGGCTAGGGTTTGTTGGCCTCAGTAAAACTGGTAGCGGGAGACTAATGAGACCAAAGTGTCCCCAGCCTCTGCCAAAATCAGAACCCTGAGAAACCACTAAAGCAAAGAGACATCCGTGTTGGTCAAGAACACAGCTAACAAGTCCTGCTTTCCAGCAAAATCCACGGCCACATTACTAAAATGAAGGCCCCAGTACCTCACACCCCAAGGGTTAGGGAAGAAGGAAATTGTTTCTGGGCAGTGATGTTTGGCATGTGGCTGCCTTCCGTATAGAAACCAGACCCTGCCTCGGGTGGGAAGACCGCGTTCACCCATGGCTCACGCACTAGTCATTTAACAGTACTAATCGTGCCCCTGCTACACCGCTGGGTGCTCTAGAAACAGCTGTGAATCAGCAGATGACAGGCCGCTGATGTTTTCATGGAGATCGTCAACAGCACACAGGTAGACAAAGGCAGGTGCCCTGTAAGTGGCAGGAAAGAAATCAAAATAGGTGAGGGCAGAGGATGAAGTGGATGGGCGCCATCTATCCAAGGTCACCTGGGGAGATGACATCCGGGCAGAGACAGAACCAGGTAACTCAGGAGGGAGCAGAGGAACCCCAGATGCTGAGCCTGGTCAGTGAGGCGGGCACAGCTGGGTCACTGGGGCAGGGACCCAACGCAGGGCTATGAGCCGTTAGATTAACTTTTCACAAGAATAAACTAGAGGGGGACAATTACGGAAAGGGGAGGCCAGCTATGACACTCCCACGACACAGGGGGTTGGTTTCTTACTAATTAATCAGTCAGCTAAATCATTAATATTGATATTCATTCTCGACCCCGCCAGTGCTATTAATGGTCTATTTCAGACAGATCATGAAGACTCGGAGCCTCGTGTTTGAGCTACTGCTGTGGGAAATCTCACTCAGAACCTCAAATGATCCTTGGGAAAGCCCGTCCATTGGCCCCTGTTTCGACTTGCAGGTGGCGTGGACGGAGGGAAAGGGAACTGAGGGCTGGGACAGACAACTGGAGGAAGAGTGTGCACCTCCAGTCACAGAGAAAGAAGCACGCTTGTGCCTCCAGTGACACGCATGACACTGGGTATGCCACCCACACTCCCGGGCCTCAGAACTCTCCCCTGAAAGTGGAAGCATCCCCTGCCACCCACTGTGGTCACAATGGGCCGGTGAGACTACAGCTGAGTTGAGTTTGATAACTGGGCCTTGTGGGGAAGTCTGGACATGTGCCCTGCGGGGACAGATGTGGAACCCAACTTTGCTCTTGGCACGTGGGTCTGCTCACTTTGCACGTGGAAAGGGGCTTGATCTACATGACATTCATTTGCTGGGTCCGGTGGGGGTGAGAGGTGGGGGCCCCAGGCATGAAACAGATACCACTAATCCTCCTTCTGCCCTGCCTAGAGGTCACTGCACAAATAGCTTTCTTGAACTAGAGCCACCACGCTCTAGGTACCTTCTTGTCTACCCACAGCTTGCAGACCCACCCCGTGAGAGCAGCCTGGTGGGTTTTGCCAAGCAGAAAAAGATGGAGCCACAACACAGAGCTGCCAGGAGAAGGGGACAGAGGGAGGAGGGTCTGCTTTCAGCGAGGTCTTCCAGCTCCCTCCTCCCAGCTCCATGGCTCCAAGACGGAAAGAAACCCAGGAGCATCGAGAGCTGGCACCCCAGCTCCCAACCCTGAGACTGCCTGGGACCTGGGTCCCTCCGTGCGCCCTAGGTACCGTCTTCAATAGCAGGCCAGCCTTGAGTCATCTGGAGCACAGGAGAGCTATAAAAATAACTCCAAGGATGCTGCTCTGCTATGCGTGCCATTCACGACACGCAGAACAAAAAGCAGGGCAGGAAGCAGGGGGAGAGAAAGTGTCGCTCACATCAGGTTTCTTCATGCGACTTGCGACCCCACCCCCTTGCGTGCTTATGTGAGTGAAGAGAGGGTCTCTTCTACCACGCATTCCCCCACCCTGCACCTTCTCTTTCTGTCCGTCCTAACCCCTGCCAGGACAAAACAGCCTCATCTCTTGGATGTTTGCCTCAAACAGGAAATTAATTCCTCGAAGACCCAAGAGCCTGTGCCGAGCCCTGGATGGGATGCCTGGCTCTCTGACCACCAGAGGGAGGCTGGCAGGTTGCCCCATTCCTGGAGGCCAATGTGGTCCTTCCTTGAAGGACCCAGGGGATGGAAATGTTAGGAAAGCTGGGCTCCATGGCCTTGGAAATGCTGGTCACACTCAGGGCCCCCTGGGTCCCAGCAGGGAGGCGATGCCCACTCAGCCCTCTGCTTTCCGGGAGATGTGGTCTTCATGGGCCACGGAGTTAAGGACAGGGATTTGGGGACAAGGAAGAGAGTACAAGAGGAAAAGAGAAGGAACAAGCACGGAACAGGGAAAGATGAGAATTGAAAAGATCAGCACGGCAGGAACAGGCAGGGGCCATAAACCTTCTAAGGAGCACTTTACCCAGCACTTTCTGGGGAGCCCCCCTTGCAGTGGTCCTGACCCCTCATGACTTATAATTAGACACAAACTCACAAGCTCATGTACACCAAGGAAGTAAAAATCCCCACAAAGGCAGAGTGTGTAACAGTCACAACTTTAGCTAGTGCCAATCAAAGAAGAGCCATGAGCAAACCTTTCGCTCGTAAACCCCTTCTGGACAAGCAACCATGGCCGAACGCAGGATTTCTCCCCAGCGCCAAACTTCCCCGGTGTCGGCCCCTGGTTTCCTGGCAGTCAGGTCCACCCAGTACTTTCCAGTGTCCTCAGCTGTGCTGGGGCAGAGGTCTCGACCAGCCTCGCAGCATAAAGCTCCGGCATCCAAAGAAAGTTTGTTGAGTGCCTGTTCCGGGCTAGGCATTGTTCTCAGGGGCTGGTACATAATAGAAGACAAAACTCTTTGGCCTCATGGAGGGTTCTCTGTTTTGTTTTTTTGGCACTGGGGATACTGGAGACAACTCAGAGCCTTTGCATGGAGCTACAGTCCCAGCTCTTTAAAAGTTTTTTATTTTGAGAAAGTCTCACTACATTGGACTCAAACACATGACCCTCCTGCCTGAGCAACTGAGAGGGGCAAGGACTGCAGGCCCGGGCCACTGTACCAACAAAAAGTCATTTTAACAGGGAGAAACAAGCAAAGCACAGTGTTCTCTGGGTATCAGAGGGAGACGAGTTTCATGATTCCCTTCAGATAACAAAATCAAGTCCCTCCCTTGAAACAGCAGAGCAGTGTATTGGCGCAGAGCCCACACGCATCCCCCACATGCTCCAGGTCACTTCTGAAGCACCAAGAATGCCCAGGGCCGTAGAATAGCTGTTTATGCAGCGTTTCTGTGGCATTGGGCACTGGCTAGGGAACCAGGCCAACGAAAAAAATCTGGACAGGTTCAATCCAGACACAATTCTTGTTCCTGAATATTTATGACCTGTTATCGGCTGAATCAGAGGATGTGGAGCCCAGAGGTCCAGACAGTGGACTGCAGTTCATAAGTAAAGTGCATAGTAGTAGACGGCTAGAGATGGGATGGGTTGTAAGGCCAGGGGAGCAGTCACGGACACCGCTCCAAGAAGGCCACATCCTAGCAAAGGCCGGGGCTTGGCAGACAGGGGGTACAGCAGCCCAGGAAGAGGGCAAACGGGGGCTCTGAGGTGGTCAGCAGCCACCTACCTCCCAAAGTCAGTGCTCCTTCTTCCTTGCACAAGAATTGTCACTTAAAAGCAGTTGGTGTCCAGGGGCCACGTCTTCTCACTCCACTTGCAGCAAAGCGGGACTCCCGTAACTAGCTCTCTTCAGAGGAACATGGGCCAGGGGACGGGAAGCGGGCCGCCCTCCTCTCTCTGCCCTTTCCCTCCCAGCTGAAGGCAGGGCACCTGCGGGCCAGCAGCAGAGTTTCTTAAGCTTCAGGTCATGGTTACGATCTCCCCACGTGAAACGCCAGTGCCACAGAGCTATTCTGTATCTGCTTAGGTACCGAGTATGAGGCTGGGGTTTGTGCATCAAATGTAAGAGCTCAGCCCCATGATCTCTGCCTCCTTAGGATGACACTGTTCCCTCTGAAGATTCATGATCCAAGGTACAGTGAAGTGAAAGGCATCCGGTGCTCAGGTCGCTCGGTGAGTTCGGGGAGGAAAGCCAGTCACAACCACAGAAGCCACCTGCATTGTACGTGAGCAAGGCGTGCATTTCCCCGTTCAACTCCTGACACGCAGAAACAGCACAGCAGTTAACGTTCCTCACCAACGCAAGATCCACATTTGATCATTGAAGGAAGCATGGATTTGATAGGCATTTATTATAAATGGTAAATGTCAAACGTGGTCAACTTAGGTTGTAGAGCCCCTGGGGAGTTCAGCACTTGAACTGAGCTAAAATGGGCATGGATTCGAGAGAGGCTGGGGTCAATTCACGAGCACCACTCACCAAAGCCGGACAACAGACCCACCCTGTTGGTTGACATCCTCTCCCTGCAGATGTGTCCACAGCGCAGGAACATGAGGTCAGCTTTTGCTGAGACAATTTTAAACAATGAAGGGTGAAAGTGAGGGACTTTCAGGACAGAGGTTGGGGCCGCTTGTGGAAAGCAGACAGAGATGGGATGCAGTCAGGCAGCCTGAGTCCAGAGCAGGCCAAGACTGGGGGTTCGCAGGGGGGCGAGTGGCTCACGACTCAGAGGCCACAGTGATGCAGAGCTGGGGTCAGATGCGGCTAGAGAGGGAGAATGAGACGGAATCTGAAGTCTCCGAGTCCAGTTGTCCACATGTTGCTCATGAGGCAGCCAGGAACCTACTCTCCAAAACAAAAAGCCCTGGGGTTCTCTTCTGTTGAGAAACGGAATCGATCCTGCTAAAGAGACAGGAGATCCTAGAAGCGACCCAGTGACAGATTACCGGGAGATCCCAGGAGACAGCACTGCGGCAGACCCGGCCGGGACAGCCAGGTCAAACTCTAGACTAGAGCATCCTGGGGAGAGAGGAATTCTAGACTAGGGCACCCAATGAGCTGGAGAGTTGGACAGGAAAGTGTGAGACATGGTGACAGCAAATGGCAAAGAAAATGAAAGAAAGAAGAGAGGAAGGAAAAAGGGAAAAAGAGACAGAAAGGAGGGAGGAAAGAGAAGGGAAAGAATTAGAAAGGAAGGAAGAGAGGGAAGAAAAGGAAAGGAAAAAGAAAAAAGAAAATGCCAGGTATAGTGGCACATGCCTATCATCCCAGCACTTGGGAAGCTGAGGCAGGGGGATCGCCGTGAGTTGGAGGCCAGCTTGGGTTATGTAGTGAGTTACAGGCCAGCCCAAATTACATAGCAAGACTCTGTCTCAAAAAAACAAGAGAGAGAAAGAAAGAAGAAAGGGGAATAAAAAAAGAAAATGAGAAACTCTTAGAAAAACAAAAGGCTGTTTTTAAAAAAAATTCATACTATTTCTTGCCCCCAAGAGAGTGACACTAGGCCTCAACTGCACACGCTCAAGCACCTTTGGCATCGGGTAAGTGAGGGCCTGAACAAGCAGGTCACACACAGGGCCACTGGGTCACAGCAAACTGGAGCGGGGAGTCTCGGTGGTCGTAAAGGAGGCAGCTCCAGCCCAGCAGTGTCACATGGGGAGTCAAACTGCATACACTCGACATTTGATCTTTAAAACAGAAGCCAGCTCTCCAAATCGTTTATGAAAGCTCGGCCAAATTTAAAGCCCTGGCTGAAAGCCTTAAAAAAAAATCCGCAGGTAAATCAAGTACGCCAGAGAGTGGACAGCCAGCCAAGGTGTCACTTGTTGTTCATAATTTACAGTGACATTAACCCCTCCTGCCAACGTTTTAGGTTTTAAAATCAACCTGTAGGTAAAGTACAGAAGACTGAAATGAAGTGACAGGGAAACAGAGTAAATACTGGTAAGCTTAATGCAAAAGCAAAACCAGAAACATCAGAGGGGCAGGTGGGAAGCAGCTGTCATCTCACGGAACAGGGACTCAGGAGGCGCAGTCGTTAGCCGGGCGTGGTGGTGCACAGCTGTAACCCTACCACTTGGGAGGCTGAGGCAGGGGGATCTGGGTGAGTTTGAGGCCAGCATGGGTTACATAGTGAGCTCAAACCCAGCCTGTATACACGGTGGAGCACTGTGAACGGGCATGGAGGATGGGAGCAAGAGCTCTAAAGATGGTATAACTATGTTGTGAGCCGGTGGGGCGGGAAGGGAGCAGGGGGTATAAATAAGCTAAATTGTCTCCTATCGTAACAGGAAGCCAGGTGATAATTGCTAAAACAGGAGTGAAATTAAAGTGTACTCTTTAAGATACAGAGAGAAATGACAGAAAAATAATGGAGAGAGCTAAAAGGAACTGCCTCGAGGGGGTGGCACTGGATTAGGAAAGGAAGGCGCTTACTATCAACTCTTCTGCCACCCCCCCAAAAATCACTGTGAACAAAACAAAAACAGAGATCAATCCAAGGGTCCGCGGCTGGGACGGGCAAGGAAGCCGGCGAGGCGGCTGCAGCGGGAAACTACAGAAGGACTCAAAGGCCGATTTCGCGAATGGAGCGGACGCAGGTGTGCAGAGGAAGCAGGCAGCCAGCACTCCACGCCACAGCAGCAGGAAGCTGTTAGCACCCCAAAGTCTGAGCCAGGGTATGGGACAGTGGCCCAGGGACCCCTGGAGCCTGGAGGGCTGGGGGCACCACTGTGCGGAGGTGGAGGGACAGAGGAAGGTTGCTCCTCCCTCCTGCACTCTGCCGCCGCTGGGCCAAACCCAACTGGGCCAGCAGCAGAACCCGGAGGACGCAGCCCCTGGGGGCTGATGTCCCAGGCCACGGCAGGGCACAGTGCAGCCGGGCGTGGGCACATGAGAAGCACCAGTGCTGACCCTCTCTCTCCGTCACCCCGCCTGGCCCTGTACCCACCTGCATGTGAAAACTTTGAGTAAACCAAGCACACATTTTCCCAAAGGCAATTTCCCCCATCTTCGTTAGTAAATGCAGCCGGGGTGGCTGCCAGGGGTCAGCCATGCATTGTTATGGTAGAGAAAAAAAAATATACATATGGAAGCCAGGATCCCACTGACTGGACAGCAGAGGAGATGAGCTGGACCCCAGAGAAAGACGAGGATACAACTTAGGGTGATGAGTGCCCAGTGACAAGTGCAGTCCCTGAGCCCCAAACCAGGAAGAAGCAAGACTCCCCAGATTCTGCATCGTAGAGGTGCACAGCCAGTGTCTGAAGGCTGCATGCCTGAGACAGAGACAAAATGGGAGGCAGCTGGTCAGACATCCCAGAGGGGCAGCATCGTGGGGCGGGGGGTTCCCCAAGATTGGGAGCTGAGACTTTATGTTTTTGGGGGTTTTTTTTGGGGGGGGGGACAAGGTTTCAACTATGCAGTGCAGGCTGGCCTTGAACTCAGTGATCCTCCAGCCTCAGTTTCCTGGGTGCTGGAATTACAGGTATGCACCACCACACCTGGCAAGATTTTAGTTTTAGAATAGGTTATTGTCAAGGTTTTCCAGTGACCTGTCCGAGGCAACAGAAACTTCAGAGGAGCCTGGCAACTGTTGATCAAAGAGAGAGGATAGAGACCTACGATGACTTGTCTGAGGAGGTGTTTAATATCCACGGAAGGACGGGAGGGAGGGAGGCTACATGGACATGGGCTGGCACCTAACCCTGGAGATGTAGCAATCGGGTCATTTCCATTGGTCTTTCCTGGCTGCACCCTGCCTTTCCTGGCAGTGGGACAATGAAACTCCAGGAAGCCCAGCTTGGAACACTTTGCTAAATGCGTGTGTCCTGGCACGCAAGGATGGTGACTTATTTATTTTCATACCCTAGGTCCTAGTGCAATCTGGTCCATGATGACTGCTCAGATCTAAGCGCTACGCTGGCGGCATGACCGTGGTGGCAGCGATGCAAAGAGTTGAATGGAACAGCAGAATCAAGAGAATCCAAAGCCTGGATCCTTCCCAGGGAGAGCAGATCTGACACCCGTCTTTCTTGGAAAGGGGGATTGTGCATAATTGCTGTATCACACTGGAAATATTCCCCAGCTTGCAAGGGCATGTTTGGTTACTAACAGATTATGAATCAAATCAGACCCAGGAAACAAACTATGAGTGATAGAATGGAGGGTGGAGCCCAGGGCAAGAACTGGAGACCGAAGCCCCTCTTGTGAGTCACTTAGGAGGAGCAGACACATTAGCCTACTTTGAAGGGCTAGTGTTCTCCCGGGTGACCCTGACAGAGCATCCATTTCACTGGCTGTCTCCCACCAGGCATCAACATATCATCTCTTACCATGGGTTTGTTTTTAACTAATGGTATTGGCAAGAAAAAGAAAAAAGAGAGAGAGAGAAAGCAAAACAGAACACTTGCATTAGGTTCCAGAATAACAACAGCTGTTAGAATTAAACAGCCAGGCTGATATCCTTATAATGAATAATTTCCTTCAAAAGATGTCAGTAGTAGACTAGGGTTGGTTTTTTTCCTGACATACATGGTGCCAAGTGCTCTCTACCCATGAGCTGCATCCTCAGCTGCTAGACTGGAAATGTTTGAGTCGTCGCCTCTCTAAACACCAACTGTGACCTCAGCCAATCAGGTAGGACTGCTGCCTCAGATACCAGAATCCTATTGGCCAGGTACAAAAGCACAGCATCTCTTACATCCATGGACCAAATACTGCTCTTGACATTCTACCCAGAATCCTTGAGCCATTTAAGAATCCTTTGATGCTACAGAATGCTGACATGTAGGGTGAGGGAGTTATCTGAAAAACTAGTAACTACCAGGACAGAGATGACAGTGGCTGATTCTCTGCTTTTCCTTCACCCAGGCAGGAAGAGAGACTATGTGTTGTTTCCTGGACCAGGGTGAGGATGACCAACACCAGTGCACCTGTGTCCCACTGAGCACTGCTTTCACCAGTACGACTCCCAAGAAGCAACCGAGGGATAGCAGAGCAGAGGCCCCTTTGCCATTCTTCTATGAAAGGAAATTAATGCACAGATATCTATGGAATCAACGAACCCAGGGACTCAGAGAGGAGTGACTGATCCAGCCTGGTCTCAGAGTGCTGGTCTCCTGGTGGCCGAACGTGTGGGTGACGATTCTGGGGTTTTGGGCACTACTGGGGTTTTTGGACGCAGGACTTCAGGTGTTCTAGGCAAGCAACCTACCACTGAGCTACACCCCAGTCCTGTGAATTTTATTCTGAGACGGAGTATTGTACATTACCCAGGCTGACCTCCAACTTGCGATCCTCCTGCCCAGGCCTCCGGAGTAGCTGAGATCACAGGCGTGCACCGCCACCCTCGGCTGACTTGCTCAGCTTTGAATCTCCATATTTGAGGGCTGAGCTTGGTCCTAAGAAGCACTCAATAAATATTTACAGCATGGATGTCTCCTGGGCCAGGCTGACACCTTAACCGCTATCAGGACTCGGTTTCTCTATTTGTGCAATAAAAAGGCCCTGCTAGCGGGGGCGAAAGGGGCCCTGCACGTCGAGCTGTCACAGAGCTGCCTGGCACTCAGTACGCAGCCTCATTCTATACCGCTAATATTTAGAGGCTGTACCTGCTTGGGGAACAAGAATGAGACAGCAGGAAAGAGATGAGGTATCGGGCAAACCTTCAGCCAGGAACAGAGTGAAGAAAAGCAGTCAGCTGTGCCCGGCATGGGGGAGCCCAGGGCAGCCAGGAGGCTCAACGTGGCAGATGCTTGGCGGTGGGTATGAGCCTGGCGTGTCTGAGACCTAGAAGGGGCAATTGTGTGCGACTCACAATCTACGTACTGTTTTTATTTTTATTTATTACCTTTGTTTTATTATTATCATTATTGTTGTGGTACTGGAGGTTGAACTCCGGGCCTTGACACTGAGCTACATCCCCAACACTTTTCATTTTTTATTTTAAGAAACAGTCTCACTCACTAAGTTCTCCAGGCTGGGTTCCAATTTGTAATCCTCCTGCCTCAGCCTCCCAGAGTGCTGGGATCACAGGCACACACCACCACACCTGGCCTTTATTATGGTTTTTACACCCCATTTTCCATCCCTAAGTTTTAGGAGGAATTGTGGAGTATACATCTGAACAGCAAGCAAATTCTAGGAAGAGTTGTAAAGGTTGCTCTGGTCAGAGTATCTCAAATAGATCTGCCTTCCTGAAAGCTAAAAAGAAAAAAAGCAATCACTGTGGCACTGTTCACACATTTTACAAACTGACTTAGTTTCTAGGTTGGGGCAACCAGCTGGGTTAAACGAGGCTCCAATTCACCCCAATTCTGGAAGTCCCCAGCTTACACTCAGCAGGGCAGCTGAGAGTTGTTTCCTGACACCAGGCCTAGTGGCCTCCTACCAGGTGGTCAGTCAGGTATGTGCAGAGGAAGGAGGTGGTCGGTCGGTGTAATGCAAGGCTGGGAAGAGGGGCCCTGGTTCCCGGAGGCTCCCTGCTCAGTGATCGCTGCGGCAGAGCCGGGCCACCCACGGGGCCCCCCAAGTTCTGGTCTCATCCTTTCTCCTCAACCAGATATGTCCGGGGTGGGGGGGTCTTGGCCAGGTCAACCTGGACACTAACTCCCCTCCTGTGGCTCTCACAGCCAACACAGCCCCCTGAGGCCTGCTGTTGGTGGCAGGAAGGACTCTGTGACATCGGCGGCAGCATCCACGTCACACCCACTCCTGTGACATTCACACCCCAATATGCGGTGGCACCCAGGTCACTCAGGCTGAGTCCCAGGCAGGGGAGGCCTCGCACCCTCTACCTTCTCCCCTGGCACAGTGGCACTGTCGCCTGTCTTTGGAAGGAACCGAGGACCACAGCCTGGAACTCAGTCATACGCGTGCTCAGCCTGCCAGTTCCCAGGGCCCCGCAAGCAAAGAAATAAAGGGAACCTGGGTGATTCTGGGAAGCGCACACTGCAAAGGCAAAAGATGGACAAGTTCAGTTTAAAAGACATTAATCCTACATGTAAACAAAAAGGGGGACATAAAATATCAATAAAATGAAAAAATAATTTCCAATATGCATGTTAATATCCTTAATGCACCAAGAAAACTTTAAAATCAATAAGAAAATGCTAAAGACACAGGAGGGAATGAGCTATAGGCTTGCCACAAAACAGGAAATACAAATGGCACAAGTACATAAAAAATAGTCAATCCCAGGAGAAATCAATAAAATGTAGATTCAAATAACCTAGCACATGGGAACCCCCCCCCCCATACTGCAGCACTAGCTGGCAGGGTGTGGAGGCACAGAGCTGGCAGGGAGTGGAGGCACAGAGCTGGCAGGGTGTGAAGGCACAGAGCGTGCTCCTAGACTGACAGTGGAGAAAAGCTGGTAAACTGAGTGATACCATCAAAACCTCACTGTGTGCAGAGCCTGACCCAGGAATCAGTCCTGCAGGATGCTCGCACTGCACACAAATGAAAAAGCACCTAAGAAACTTTCCCAGATGCCCAGCGTGGACAGAGATGTGGAGATGCAGGTGCGTGCGCAGCTAGTGGAATGAAATTAACATCCTGACCCCAGCGCCAGACCCCGGGACCAGGAGAGTGCCTCTCAGGTCCCCTCCGCCTCCAGCCTTTCCCCTGCCAAAGAGACAGGAAAGGGGAGTTTGTCCCCAGGAAGGAAAACACAAGTGAGTCATTAGCCATTCTTTTCCAGAAAAGTCAAGAAATACACTGGGCCAGGTATGGCACTGGCTGTCTGAATGCCCCCAGCAAACTGGTGCTGACACTTAATCCGCACTGAGAGAGGAGCGGTGGGGCCAGGTGGACTACAGTTCATGAACTGATAGAGGAGTGAGGTGTCCAGGGAGTGGCCATTAGGAGGGGGCTGTCTGGGCGCTTATTCTGTCTCACCACTTAAGCCAGCTCCCACCTAGGACTTTTCAAAGGGCACCTACCAGCAAGAAGTCTTCACCTTCCCCTTGCCAAGGTCTGTTTGTTTGTTTGTTTGTTTGTCTTTTTGAGACACGGTCTCCCTAAGCACTTCAGGCTGGCCTTGAGTTCCCTTTGCTGGTCTCAAACTTGAAATGATCCACTTGCCTCCGCCTCCTGAGTGCTGGGATTACAGGCATACACCACCATGCCCAGCTTCACCCAAGTTTTTATTTGAAAACAAGCTTGCTGGGGCCAGGGCTTTAGCTCAGTGGCATAAGCGCCTGCCTGGCAAGTGCAAGGTCATGAGTTCAATCCCTGGTACTACAAAAAAAGAAAAGAAAACAAGCTTGCTGTGTATTTTTGGGCTGTAAGAATCTTCGATTTTAAAAGCAGGATTCAAAGCACAAAATATCACCGCTCCTTCTGTCGGGGGCTCCCTGTCAGAGAAGTGGTTAGTCACAGATAGTATCATCCTCCCCGGTCTCAAAGGAAACAATGGTCTCAGCCCCAACAGCAAGGCCGGTCCCCGCAACAGGCACACAGAAAACCCCGGCTTCTCTCCTAAGGCCTCACCCTCATCACTGCAAACCTCACCTCTACCCCTGTGCTCAGAGAAACTCAGAGGTGCACTGGGCTCCTCAAAGGAAAGCGCCTTCTGCAGCCTTGTTCAAGACCATCCTGATTTCCCCATCACGGCGCCAGCTGTTCTTGAGAATTCCACAAGCCATGTGGCCCAGCCGTTATCAAGATAGAGAAAGGAAACTGTTCCCACTGGGTAAGATGGGGCTTTCCGCAAGGCGTTTCTGGCTGAGAGGAGACTGTCCTACTTTTAAAGACCTAGTCCTCTGTGGTCATCCCACAAATAACCATGAACACCCATGATATCCTGGGACCGCTAAATGGCAAGGGAACAAAGCCTTGCCCCTATCGAGATCCCAGCGAGTGATGCTGGATGTGGGGGTAAGCAGCAGGGACCAGCAGCCAGAACTCAGTGACACACTCCCAGGACGGTCTGGCCCCTTGATACCCATCATCCTTTGCTGGTTGAGGTCAACCAAGATGGCTCCTGCTTAAGATCATCAGTAAAGGAAAATGCATCTCATTTTCCTGAAGCTCATTTCAAACCCCTGGCTTTTGCTCTTCTAGGATCTCATGTCACTGACAGACTCTGTTTCAGGAAGCTCACAACTGTTGTCAACGCTTGGGAGCTTTCTTTGATGGCAGAGTCACCAGCGTTGTCATGAGGTGACTCAAATATTGAAGGGCATGGTTCCCAGTTTCCCAAGGCCTGTGCTATTGCTGCATTGCGGATTGACCGAGGGGGTGGTGCCAGCACCCCAGTGGTTGCCCTTCCTCACCATGCGGCCTGGAAAGCTGTTTCTTTTTGCCTGCAGAAGAGGTCACTTTGGCCTCCAAACAAGGACCCTGGCAGGGACAGAGACCCATCCCCCTATTCCAACGGGCACAAGGTCCACAGGAGGCCCCAACAGCGACTTCAGCCTCCACGGGACAAAGACGCCGGAGCCTCCACAGCACACAGGCCTCTGGCGCTTACTTAACTCAGAGAGGAAATTGCTACACAGATACCCATCAACGGACACGAGACGCCAGGCCAAGGGCAGTGACAAATCCCAACGGCTACATCCGACCATCTTCTAGGCACAGAGAAATGGAAAATTTCAAGGATGTGGCAGAGTTCTGTTCTCTGAGACTATCGGTTCCAGGTGAGCTTACAGCTGGGGACACTAAAGAAGAAGAATAACCTACACACACACAATCGGTACACACACCGGTGTGCGTGTGTGTTATACACAAGTCAAGAACTCCTAGAGGGTGTAACATGGAAAACCTAAAAAAAAACCCCAAAAAACCCAACTCAAAAACAAATAGAAAACTGCTTTTGATGGGCAAGTGGAACATAGTGAGGGACAGAGTCACAGCCAGCTAAAGACAGGAAGACCGGGACATCTACCGGGAGTAATTGCTGACATGCTCCTCTATCCCGGCACCTGCTGCCTCCCGATACAACTCCCGGAGGCAACTGAAATCCCAACTCTAAGACTGTCAACAGCTCTATCACCTGCTGGGCGTGGTGGCACACACTCGGGATTCCAATACGTGGAAGGCTAACGCAGGAGATTGCTGTGAGTTCAAGGTCAGCCTGGGTTACATAGCGAGATCCTGCCTCAAAAAACTAAACTAAACTGAACTGAACTGTGGGGACTCAAGGGGACAGTAAAGGACCAGGGCACAATGGGTGGGAGCACTGGAAGCCAGAATTTAGGGCTCACCTGCTCACAAGAGCCCTGAACCCAGGAGCCCTATCCCCAGGTGCTGGGCATGTGGACCACACACTGGATTCTGGGAGCAGCTGCCAGTAGGGTGTCCCCCAGCTGATTGGACAGGGACAATAGAGGACAGTGACAGCAGCAGCCAACACTTAATAGAGTGTACAAAGTACCAGGGGCTCCTGCATGCTTTCTATATCTCAACTTATTTCACCCACACAGTAACTATCATCTACATGTTATTATGCCTGCTGTACAGACGAGAAGATAGAGGCAGTGAATTTTAAGGAAATGGACAGGAGCCAGTCTGTGCTCACCAGGGACGGCAGGGCTGTGGGTGGTACATGCCCCTCTCTGACAGCCAGAGGTGCCCTGAATCGAGGTGCTTTCCATGCACTACTTGGGGCACCCCTGCTTCTTTTCTCTCCTTGCCAGTCCTGCCCACCTGCTCAACGCCTGTGCTCACATTGCTCCCGGCAGGGCACTGTCTCTGCCAACCTAACTGTTTCACCTTCCTCTTGCTTTTCCCAGCTTGACCTTTGTGGCTTCTATTTTCTTACACACTTCTTACCCCACTAGACTCCTTGGACCCCTAGAATTTTGCCACAGCAGAGATATTTTACCTCATATATGCACAGAGCCTGGAGCCACTGGTCCCTGTGAAGTGCTGGAAATGTGGCTAGGGTGACTCAGGAACAGAGTTGTAAATTTTACTCAGTTTTAAAGAACTGAAATTTTAATAGCCACACGTGCCTGGTGGCCACAGTATTGGATAGCACAAGGCCTAATCCCCAGGAGGACCTGTTTTGTGCGGGGGAATCTCAGAGACTGGCAGGGTGGAACACACATGTGTGGAAAGGATGAATGAATGGATGACCAAAGACGCATGAATGAATGGGTTAGCAAGTGAGAGAAGCTATTGAGAAAGAAAGCAGTCGGATCCATGCAGCACCAAACTCCCCTCTGACTCCCCTCTGACACCAAAGTCCCACCCCGACTCTCGAACCAGAAGCTGTGTTTTAACAAGAGCCCCGGGGCATCTGCACAAGATTAAAGTCTGAGAAGACCCTACTCAGCACTATCGGGAGAGTGAGGCGCTGCACTGACACCAGCGAGCTTGAAGTCTGCCGATCACAGGTACCCGGCTCAGCACTGTGCCCAAAAGCAGCATCAGCCCAAGTCATAGACCTGGCTTTTACTGGGCCCCCTAGAAAAGGGGACAAGGACAAGAGAACAGGAAGAAAGAAATGCAGGGTGTGGAGAAGGGAGGGTGGTGCGTGAGCAATCAATGTTTGGGACAAGACAGAGGTTCTCTGAGGCTGGGTACAGGAAAAGCCACCTGAGCCACGAGGGTGTGACAGATGTCACATACACACATTTAGAGAGACAGAATTCAAAGTGGTGCTGAAGACGTGTGAGGCTTTGGAAGCCGCTGCCGGAAGCCTAAGGTCCTATACTAAATGTACCTGTTTGTTGAAATGGCATTTATAATGAAATTAATCGTAACTCTACTACTAACTCCTACAAAGCAGCTGCCTAGCTTCTGAGACTCAGGAGCTGAAAGTGGGGGTGGTGCCCTCCTTACACAGCAGCCTGAGGGTTCATCGGGTTTTACCCTGGCTCCCCTGTCTTGCCTCTGGCACCCAGACCAGGGCAGAAATCAACCAGGACACTGGCATGGGGCCCTAAAAGAGGCCCCTGCATGCCAAACTCCCTGGGACTCCACAGGCAGTCCACTCAGGAATTCCTGAGAAGATGAGATTTCTGTGGTGATGAGGTAACATATTTTTGTCTTTATTTATAATTTCACAGCAGGTCTGTACTTGGCAGTTGGCTGGATAACTTGTCATCCATCCCCAGGTCTCCTGCCCAGCTCTACCACAGTGGCCCAAAGAGTCACAGCACCACTTTTCCTGCCTCCCTTGCAGCTAAGGGCAACCACGTGCTGGTCCTAGAACCATCAAAACAAGAGGCACTGGTCAAAAAAATCCCCCAAACATTGAGACGGGCAAAACAAAAAGCCAGAAAAAAACCCTAGCCTGGCCTCAGTGTCATCAAACTGCAGGTCAGTACCAGATGACCACCACCTCCACTCAACTGCATGTCTTATGAGAAAATGTACACATTTCTCAGCCCACCATTCACTCATCAGCTGTCACAGCCAGAAGCATCACCATGTTGCTGTCTGCTTCACCTCCCTGCCCGTGACTGTTGCCCTCTTGTTTATGCACCAGCCTCCAGCTGCTCCCTTTCTTCTTTCTGTTTCCTATTCGTCTTCTTCACCCCTGACACCCAACCCAACAGCACTCAGACACCCAGGCCCTGCTTCTAAAATATCAAGCTTAACGTCCAAACCTTGGTCCTCCAGGAGCAAGATCTTCTGAATCCACAGCCACAAAGAACAACCAGCAAATTCCACGGCTATGTTGCTTTCCTTCTTGGACTATGATGAGCATTTACAGGCACAGGATATCTCTCTAGTGTATTTATATTTAACAGACCTCGAATTTCACAGCAGTGTCAAGACTCGGCCACATTCGTTCAGCCTGACACACAAATGCCTGGGACACGTAGCTATTCCTGAGAAGTTTGGCAAACAGAAACACAACTTAAGAATTCATCCAGAGCTCTTCCCAGTGTCATCTGAGGGAATCTGGACACCACCTAGCCGGGCCCAGAAGACTCCAGAATTTAACAGGGTATGTGATTTTTAAAAAGTATATTTTCATCTTGAATAAGTTTAAGGTTTCCATTTTTCATTTTACTACTTTGCATCTGTTCAGACCCACACACTCCTTCCGTAGCCATCAACACATCCTGGTCTCCTTCAGATCGCAAAGCAACCAAGGGCAAGAATGGTGTCCAGGCGGTACCCTGTCCTTCCACGCCAGCACCCCACCCCAGCACCACTGTCCCCCAATCGGGAGCAACCAAGTCAAAATTCGAAACTGTGCAGCGGTTGCCAGTCACAACCAAACACACTTCATACCTGTGCGTGCTACAGGAATTAGTCACATTTTCAGGGTTCCTTCATTTCAAGAATGATTCACATTTTTTTGTGTGCGACTCAGACACGGCAACCCATTCCTGCTCTAGCTCATAAGGCCTGTGGAGGGACAACTTGGTGGGACACACAGAAAGACAGCCCAAGCTTGCCTTGGGGGTGGGCAGGGAGACCATGAGAGGGACCCCAGTGTTCTGGGACTGTCTGCCATGGTCAGCATCCATTCAGCCATTCATTCTCTTACACCCTCTGTTACCCAGTTTCTTCACCACTCAGCACACACCAAGCCCCAGAGGGTCATCTTTCCAAATGGTAACTCTGAGCAAAAAGAAAACGCTTTTATCAGATCACATTAGAGTAATCTTCTCTGAGGACTTTCCAGAAAGGATCCATTTTTTTGCAGCAGAACTTTCTCCAGCCGGTACATCTCACTGCTCCGGAGCGCCTCAGCTGGCTGAATTTTATACAGGGTGATTCCTGATGCACCTACCACCTGCCTAGGGGTTCTGGGTTCTGTTCAGATCCTGTCTCTCCAAAGCCCTGCAGCCCTAAGGTGACTGACAGCCCTGCTCCTTTGAGAGCCCGCACCCCCCACGGTACAGCCGTGGCCCTGCCTGCCCGCCGTCCCTCTCACCCTTCCCAAATCGGGCGTGTGATTTTCATGACCGCAAATCATTTACCAGCAGAGCAAGGAGTAAAATCACCCGGGGACTTTAGAGAGCCACAGTTCTGGTTTTGAGCCCTGCTTGGTGTGAGACCAATTGCAATTAGGGCTTGAACTCCTCCAAACCTGGCTTTTCTTGTCTCATGTGAGTTAACTGCAGGAGAGTCGAAAAGATCCGAAGTAGGACAGGGAGCGCCGGCCTGGAAAAGCTGCTCAGTTCTGGTCAATTGTCAATAATCTCCTTGCTGTGAGCACGGGGGACCTTGCCAACATACATGCAGCTCTGCCAGCAGTCACCAAGCACAGGGCCATGTGTGGGCCATATGGTGGGCTGTCCGCTCTCTGTGTGTATAGGCATGGGCTCCCCAGGTCTCCCTCAATCCCCAGGGCCAGGAGAGAACGGGTGCAGGCCAGTCTTATATGATGCAACTCAGGAAGGAATATTTCCTTCACACACATGCCTTATTTTTACCCTGAGAGGTCTGATTCACCCTCACCAACCCAGGTTGAGCAAAATATCTGAACTATGCCAACCCCCAGAACTAACCCTGACATGATGCCCTTGTCACCCAAGTCACAGAGCTGTTTCAGGGAGAAAGTGATCACTGGTCACAAAGGGTGAAGGACCACACTCCATCAGCACTACCAGAAGAAAACTAAAAACTAGCAGGTATGGGGTACATGTCTGTAATCTCAGCTCTCAGGAGGCCGAGGCAGGAGGGTTGCTGTAAACTTGAGGCTACATACTTAGTTCAAGGCCATCTTGAACTATGTGGTGAGACCCTGTCTCACGAAACCAAAACCGAAACCCACCAACTAACCAAACAAACCAAGAGAACAGAGGAAAACTAAAAGCTGCTTCGTCTCTGCCACGATAGTGTAGGAGTGTCAACTTTATTTGCAGGAAGGACAGCACATGAATGTTCAATATCAAGTTATACAGTCTCCACTCCCACTATCCCAGGCTCTGGTAATTATTAGTAGAGCCATCTGCTCAGCCTAATGAAATGTGCAATCTCCAGTACATACAATTAGTGAAATCATTTTAATTAATTAAACAAATTAATTAATTGCAAGGAATTGCAACCATTTCCCAGGAACTGCATGCAAGTCATTTATTCTACATGTGTCTGCTGGGTTCCTACTGAGAGCAGAGGCCTGTACTAGGGCTCGGAGGAGACAAAGATGGAGCACCATTTGTAGAAACCAAAGCCCAGAATGGATTTGCTGATGACCAAGTCTTTCTAGTATTTCTGGGACTGGATTTTAAAATTCCAAGTCCAGGGCCAGGGATTTAGCTCAGTGGCATAAGCGCCTGCCTGGCAAGCCCAAGGTTGTGAGTTCAATCCCTGGTACCGCAAAAAAAAAAAAAAAAATCCAAGTCCAGGCTGGGGATTCAGCTCAGTGGCATAAGTGCCTGCCAGGCAAGTGCAAGATGGTAAGTCAGCTCCCTGGTACCAAATAAAATAAAATAAAATAAAATTGCAAGT
This sequence comes from Hydrochoerus hydrochaeris, assembly GCA_004027455.1. Lineage (NCBI taxonomy): Eukaryota > Metazoa > Chordata > Mammalia > Rodentia > Hydrochaeridae > Hydrochoerus > Hydrochoerus hydrochaeris. Next base: position 478,306 of record PVLA01000375.1, on the reverse strand, counting down.
CCACATTTTAGGAACCACTTCCCCTCAGTCTCAGGCCAACTGGGATGGCTGATCACACTACTTTTTTGTTTTTTGAGACAGGCTATAGCTATGTAGTTCAGGTTGGCCTTGAACTCGCTATGTAGCTCAGGCTGGCCTTAAACTTATGGTAATCCTCCTGCCCCAGCCTCCCACGTACTGGGATAACAGGCGTGCACCTCCATGACTGGCTTGTTCACCCTACTTCCACTTGACCCGAGTTAAAGCTCATCATCAGCCAACCATCATTGTAAAGAAGATGGCAAAACCTGGCCATCTGCAGCCTCAGCCTCTGCTCATGACAGACATTGCTAATCAATCACAGAACTCCATTTGCTTAGCTCAGACCAATCCAGCCTCAAATACTTTGATGGCTCAGTGTCAGCCAATGCTACTCATCACCTTGCACAAGAGGCCTGGTGGGACTAAGTCTATTTGCAGGCCTGAGAATTTAGACATTATAGGTTAGAAAAACCTGTCAGTGTGGAGTCTAATCATCTATCTAGAGCTGCAGTCCCGTCTTCAGTATCCTCTATATGTGGCCATCCTGCTTCCTCTTGTATACCTGTCAGGGGGGCACTCACTATGTCTTCCTACCCTTAATAGCTTTGCTGTTAAGCTTTTCCCTTTAAATGCCTGCAATACCTCTCTCACAGTCTTTTATGGGGAACCACTTGATTTTGCTTCAAACCCTAAACACAGTTACTAAACTCCTCTCCAGTCTCCCCTTTACCAGGCTGCCTGGCTAAGTTATTCACAGGGCTTGGTTCATTCCAGTGAAACTGAGGTGCCGCCCTGGTCTCCTCAGGCTCGTGGGACTCTATGCTCCGGAATGGCCTCCATGCCAGTTGCCCTGCCCCTGACGGATTCTCTACTTGACTGCAGCCTCTGCCAGCCCCGCTGCACTCTGACTCCTTTCCAATCAGGTAACTGCCACCTGCTCCAGGACCTCCCAGGGACTCATGGTCTGGTTGGAGTCTTGGGAGGCCAGAAACCCACAAGACACTAAAATGAACACAATATGAGTTACAGACCACCAACTTCTCAGCTATAATCGGCTTGCTCTAAAGGTTGCCTTCAAAGTAATTCCTTTATAATGCTGACAGCCTGTAGCCACAAGAAACCCTATTTAAAATGATGGTTAGGCTCCCAGGCCAGCCCACAAAACCCTTCTGAACTTCATACAATACCTGCGCATAACCTAACACCACTATTTTAACCACACACCATCTGTATGGTGGTTTCCATGGTGACACGTGCTCCACATTACATGTCAGAGATTCAGGCACAAGGTATACCTGTGCTGTGTCAAGCCACAGGCTACGTAGACAGGTGACCACAGAGAAGAACTGACGGGGACACTGGGCCTCAACCCACGCAGGCCCATGGGTCCCTTCCAATGCACTGTGCTACAGCTCCCGCCTCCATGCAGGAGGGCACCTGAGGACTCAGAGAGTCAGCACGGCCAAGAGAACTTTCAGAAGGACACAAGTGACAATGACTATGGGACTCGGTTGGTTGTCTTTGGGGCTGCTGCTTTCCAACACCCTCTGTGGACACGAGGACCAAGGTGTTTCTCCAATGGAAATGGGGAACCAGGAAAGCCACTTGGTTCTTCTCACAGTCCTCAGATGAGATCTTTACCAGGGGGGTTCACAGTAGAGACAGGTCAGGGACAGAAGATACAGAGCCACCTGCCTGAGTCTGGGGAAGAAAAGGAGGAAGAGGAGGAGGAGGAGCAATCGGGGAGGCTCAGAATGGAATTCAGGGTCCTGTCCCCCTGGGCAGCCACCCAAGCAGGAGGAGGAGCCCTGCTCACCTGGAGCAAGGCCAGCGCTCCTGGTCCCAAACTGCTTGGTACCTGAAGGCCACAAGCTGAGACCCACAGCTCCACCACCCGCTGCCCCTGGGCCCTCCTCATCCTGACACTGAGGCACGGTCCCCCTTGAAGAACTGATGGGGCAGTGATCAACAAAAGGTAACAACAATGACAGTGGAATTCTCTGAGCTCGCCCCCACCCTGTCCTATACCCCCACATGGATTAACTCCTTCAAGTGTACAAAAATCTTACTAGCTCATAAATGGGGACAATGAGGTCCAGAGGAGCTGGCTGTTTGCCCCAATGGTTCAGCCAGCCAAATGTCACAGTATGTGACACTGTCACATGTCATATCAATAAAGGTCATTGTCAATGGGCAACATAGGAAGACGCTCGAGTGCTTAAATCTGAGCCAATTTTTGGTTTTGTTTTGTTTTTTGAGAGAGGTTCTTGCTGTGTTACTCACACTGGTCTTGAACTTGCAGTTTCAACCGATCCTCCTGCCTCAGCATGCCAAGAGGCTGGGGCTTCGGGGGGCAGCACTTTTAAGGTTCTGAGGATGGGTCTCCTATACCCCCGACTCAGCCCCAACTTAGCATGGGATGAAAACCCTCCACCCTCATCTCCTTTTCCCAAAACACATAACCACTGTCCAAGGTGCTCCCCATGGCTGCTTCCCCCCACCAGGGGTTCATGAGGGCAGGAGACACAGGGTCTCACTGTGTAGTCCAGGCCAATCTTGGACTCACTATCTAGTCCAGGTTGGCCTCAAACTCATGACAATTCTCCTGCCTCGGCCTCTTGAGTGCCGGGTTGAAGGAGTGAGCTACCATGGCAGCCAGCAGGGCTCGTTCAAAGCTAGGTCCCTAGCAGCCAGGATCGTGCCAGACAGTGAGAGGCGCTCGGTATGTATTTGCTGAGTGAATAAACAGTCTCATCTATACTGACATGGAGAAAATGTCCACAAGGTGACATCAGGCCAAGGAAAGCAGCCCCTCCATCGCACACATGTAGTGCGCTCGTCTGTGTGAACCACGATTGTGCCTGAGCGTATGCGTGAACAGCACAGGTAAAAGAAAAATCTGGAAAGTACAAATGAAAACGTTCCTTGTGGTTGTTTCTAAGAGGTCAAGAGCAAAGACAATTATCTTTTCTTTTTGGAACCAGAGATCGAACTCTTGATTTTGCACTTGCCAGGCAGGTGCTTGTTGCACTAAGCTAAATCCCCGGCCCCTGATAATTTTAAATTTTTTACAAAAGCTCTGCATTATTCCTATAAGCGTGTGTGTGTGTGTGTGTGTGTGTGTGTTTCTGAGGACTGAACCAAGGGCCCTGCTCCCACCTGGCAGGTGCTTTACCACTGAGCTACGTCCCCAGCCCATGTTTTATTTTATTGCAAGTCAGTCTTGCTAAGCTTCTGCACGCATGTACACACACAGACACACACACGCACGCACGCACGCATGCACACGTTTGCTACAAAACGGCAAAGCAAGGGTTCAGGACCAGCGGCAGCGGCCCCGCCTTACTCACAGGCCAGCAATGCAGGGAAAACAACCCAATCAGGTCTCTGGAGACTGAGCCACAGTAGCGCCCCCTTTAGAACTCTTCCAAAAATGGAAAACTCAAGAAAAAAATCAAAAGCTGCTTTATTGTCTCTCCAGAGCAGTCTCGGAGTTATTTAATCTTATGATTTTTTTTCAAAATTTACATTAGAGTATAAAGTTAACCTACTACTTTAAGTGCAGTAATTGCAAGGAAAAGTCCTCCCCGTACACCAGCCTCGTCCTCCCCTGCGGTGGCGGAGCAGAGCGGGGCTCTCTGAATCCCACCCCCAAGACCCCAGGCCTGCTCAGGTGCACCCTAGGTTCCTGCCCCGCCTCCACCAGGCTGACAGGCATGAAGCAGACCGATGCCTGGGGGAACCGGCCCCGTGACAGAATGTCCTGTTACCCATAAACCTTCAGGAGGAGACCAGGTGCCAAAGGCAAGGAAAGAAAGGCGAAGGTAAAGTCGGCCTTCGAAAGCCTCGCACCAAGAAACACAGAAGGGAACAGCTGCCCTCCCTCCACAGCCCAGCGCGGACTGATGTGTAACAGGAGTTCCGAGAACACAGAGGTAAGTGTGGGCCAGCAGCCTTCAAGGAAGAGGGCGGGCAGAGAAGAGAGGACCTGGGGCTGGGGCTGAGGCTGCCCTGGGCGGGGACTTCAGGGTCGATCACCGGGGGGCACGGGCAGAGCTGCCCCAGCTTATGCCGAGCGCCCTGCCCCAACCTTTCTGGCAGGCAGAGGGTGCTTATTTGCCCAGTGAGTCGCCTGTCCACTGTGTGAGCACTGCTTGTCTACAAACGGGCAGGTGCACCTGTGGGGCAGGGCTTTCCCAGCTTAGTGGACCTCAGGAGCCGCCCAGAGCCAGGGACGGCAAGGCACCTGCAGCCTTGTCCAGCTCCAAGACTTCTGGTTCGTGCCCAGTGATTCACTCCTGTCCAGCGACCCAGAAAGCCAGTGTGCGAAGGCAGCGGCGGCAGCAGAAACTCGAGCCAGGCTATGAGAGGAACAGGGGAGCAGGCAGGAAGAGAGGGGGAAAGGTCAAGTCAAGGACACTGCAGAGGAAAAAGTTGCTGAAGAGAAGGCTGGCAGGGGACAGGGCAGGGAAGGAGGCATCTAAAGACAACCACTGAGCCGGGTGTGGTGGACACTCCTGCGACCCGAGCAGTCTAGGAGGCTGAGGCAGGAGGATGGAAAGTTTGAGTCCAACCCAGGCGGGGTAGTGACTAGGCTAGATGCTGTCTCAAAGAGGGGGTAGGGATGTAGCTCAGTGCAAAGACCCTGAGTTCAATTCCCAGTACCACCCCCACCCCCAAAAAACTGTCCTAGGACTCAGGACTTTCCATACTAAAACTAGGACAGTGCCGTGCTACCTGGACAGCGTGGCCTGCCTGGTGGTGCTGTATTCAGGGCCCCGGGGTCTCTATTCCTCCTCATGGTTCTTCCACTGCTCATCAACAGCCCCAGGGATAACAGGAAGGCAGAAGGGCCACCCAGCGAGGAATAGGGGAGGCAGCAGCCTCTCGTCTCAGCCGTGAAGGTTTCCAAAGGGGCGTGGGCAAAAGAGACAATTTTTTAATGATGCTTTAAAAAAAAAACCTAGAATGGGAGCCACTACCTCTTGCCCAATGGTTTCTCAGACTCGAGCTCAGCAGCCTGCAGCCTAAGGCAGCACCTCATCCGTGCTGGGAAACAAGAAGCGAGCCCGGGCTGACCGCGTCCCCATCTGGGCCCCTTCCCGCTCAGGGCCCATCCTGCTACATACACTCCTTGGGGAGTGCAGGTGGCTTCTCTCCGTCCACCGGTGGGCGCATCCATCCATCAAACGAGGAATTCTTGGGCACTGACTGTGTGCGTGGTGGACTCCACACAAGTTTAGCCCCATCCAGAACCCAAAACACTGGCCGTGGTCTCCGGCTGCAAAGGGTCAATGAGGTAGTTAAGGAGGGTGAGGGGCCCTGGTGGGAGTCAGGAGGAAAGCAAGAATCATGCAAAATTTCAACCCCCGTTTCCTGTCCCATTGTTATGTGCCAAGAACTGTACCAGGGGAACGTATGCGAGTGACCAGATGACTGCAACACCGTGTCTGAGGACAACAACAGTCACCTGGGGGCCTCAGAAGGGGCACCTGCTGTATCACTGACCCAGGTACCAGGCCAGCACTTGCTTTTCCTTAGACTAAAACAAAACAAAAGACTAAAACAAAACAAAAAAGTGTTAGGACCAACCCCTCAAAGAGTTAACCAAGTGATTAAGAAGATAAAACCTTACAAAGGAAAACAATGAGCGAGCTACCCAAGTGCAGGGTGAAGAGCAGACTGGTCAGTGGGCAGCACAAGGAGACTGGCCAGGGAAAGTCCTAGAACTTCGCAGAGGGAGCAGAAACAAAACACAATGGGCAACATGGACAGGAGAGGGTTTTCCAGGCAGGAAGAACGTAACGGGCATCTGATTTTTTTCCCCCCAAAATGCAAAGCAAACGTGTACAGTTACTGCTGGTCCAAATGCACACCTGTTCACGGGTCTTTGAGTCAGTAAGGACCTCGCTAACAGTGACCATCATGAATGCAAGTGGCACTGACGTGCAAAGATGGTATCCAGGGTAATTTCAGCTCTTTGCACCATGAAGGTGTGGAATCAAAACACAGTTCATGTAATGCAGGGCCTTGTACAAATCTGTGCACATGCAACACACTTCCCTCAGCTCTGTTTTATGTGTACCTGCCAGCAACATAAAGCCCATCCTTCTGCTAGAAGCCCCCCATAAGTCAGGGAAAGAGGGACTGAATCCAGATTAATAACTGGAAATCAAGCACATTGGTCTTGCTCTAGTGATATTCACAAACTGTGAGCAGAAAGGCCCTCTTTGGCCTGATGGTACAGTGGTCAGTCAGTAACAAGGTAACAGCTATTAACTGGCTGTCTACTTAATAAAAAGAGCCAGTGCCCGGGTTCAGGAAATGCAAAAGACAGGGCGGGGGGTGGGGCCAGGAGAAAGAAGGCAGGACACTGGTGGGGGGCAGCGGGAGACTTGCAAGGCATTGTGTCTTGACTTAGCTCCACACTAAATGTGTTGGGTAAGCTGACCCCCACAGTGGACTCACTTCCAGTCCATGAGCAGGTCCTGCCTTCCCCCGGGGCATCTGCAGTTCCAGTGAGATAATGCATGTCAAGTGCCTGGGAAGCAGAAGGTTCCGTATCGTGCACTCCTGATCTGGAGGGACAACTACCTGTCAACTCCCTGTCTACTCTTCCTACAGGCGCCCTGCATCTCCACCAATTGTCCTAGCCCTTCTGCAGTGACTGGTTCCCAGGAGCACCGAGAGCCTGGACTCCAGGTTCTTTGGTGGACCCAACTTATCTTCTCCCATTGGATGAAAATAAGGCAACGCGCAGGTCCGGCAGCAAGTCCTACCATCCTGGGGCTGGAAGGGGAGAGCAGTGTTGCAGAAGAACAGCCGCTGTGGGGCATCTCATTTGAGCCCTTAATGAAGCCCCATGGGACGCCAGGATCCACCCCCTCCTAGGCTGCTTAATCCCACGAGCCAATACATTTGCTTGCTCTTGCTTAAATGAGTTTAGGTTGGTTCTAGGGTAATCTCTCAGCTAACAGAGGAAAGAAAATGTGGTTACAGTATAATGTTATAAAGCTGCCCAAGCTCTTTCCAGAATCCCCATGGCCCCCTATCACATTCTCCTAAAAGGGGGTGGAGAAGGCTTACCACGGGGCAGAGAAGAAAGGCTGTGAGTCCTGGGCCTGCCTTGGGTTGCTTCTGTCCCCTAAGGCCAGTGAGGGTCATTGGCGATGGGAGGAGCGGACCACAGCAACCCTTAAAGGTGAGCTGAAAATGAGCGCCTGCCAGCCCCACTTCCGCAGGATTTCTCCAAACGTTTACCTGCTGCCTTTTACAGCAGCCGCTGAAGGGCCCAGGGCAGCTCTATCCAATATCCCACTGGTTTATTTTATATCTCAAAAAATTACGCAGGGCCTGCAGTCCTGAGCTCATGTTCAAATTAAGTTTGCTGGAAATCCAATCGGGGAGGAGTAATTTAATTTGGTTACTACAATTAAAAGTGGTGCCATATTTGTGTTTTAAAGGAAAACCATATTGGCTTCATTTAATCTCATTAGGTGAGTATCCTATTTAGATCGTATTGTGTCTGGAGCAGACAGAGACTGAATTGATTTCTTACCTAAATCTCTTGGGAGACCAAAGAGACTGACCTCCTGCTTCTTGGCCAGGCAAGGAAGGGACAGAGGTCAATGCTGGTGATGAATGACGGTGACTCTCAAAGGAGCCAGCGCATCACTACAGCAACCCCTAAAGTTTTGCAGACAGGTAAACTGAGGCCTTGAGTGGACAAGGGACTGGCTTTGGGTCATTCACTCAGTCAGTGGTAGGCCTGGGTCAACCCTGCCCCCTGGGGTGGTCTCTGCCACAGCAGTGCAGGTGTTCTTTATGTCACATGAAGATGCCAAGACCCTGGTGCTACTCACTTATCTCAGCCACAGAGCCATTGGATTCCGTCCTTCCGGAAAAGGTACAGAGTGTCGAGAAGTTGATCTCACTATCTGTATGGATAACCCAGACCGGTACCCCAAGCCCTCTGCCAAGTCCATTTTCTCCCTGACAGCTTTAAACCCTCTCACTCCCAGATCATGCAAATTAATATTAAGAACATTCAAATGATATGATGGGCCAAAGTGAGGGGAGCAGTCTCCTTTGCTTTTTAAAATGCTATTGATCAGCCAGGCGTGGTGGCAAACACCTGTAACCCCAGCAATTTGGGAAGCTGAGGCAGGAGGATTGCAAGTTTGTGCCCAGTCTTAGTGAGACCTTGTCTCCAAATAAAAAATATAATTATAAGAGGCCTGGGGATGTAGTTCAGCATGGTGGCCCTGGGGAAATACTGGGGAAATAGAATAGTACTGGGAAAATAAAATTAAAAAAGCAAAAAGCAAGCTATTCATCTCAGGTGTGCCGCTCACTAGGCAGATTCAGTGGGTGCAATGTCACACATCAGGGTCTCAACTGAAGAGTTTAATCTAAGAAAATTAGGTTGTGGAGCAAAATCAAAGAAGAAAGAAGTTAGATAAAAATATTGCATTGGAAATGACTGGAAAAAGAGCACTGCAAAATAAAAATGAGAAGGAACTGAAAGAGGCAACACACACACACACACACTCACACAGATTACTGAGAGCCTAGCAAAAAAAACGTCCATTTCTGAGAAAAATGTCCATTAGTAAGAAAAGCCCACAAATTAAAACAGTGCAATACAGTTTTCAGTGCTCAAATTGGCAAAACCCAAAACAACTGTAACATCCAAGACAGGCCAGCATACTCGGAAGTTAGTACCCTCAGATGCTACACACTGATGAGAGTGTAAATCAGTCCACGTTTCTGAAGGGCCATCTGCTGATAGGTATGAGTCACCTTAATACTGAGCAAGTTCACTCCCATGATTTTCCCCGAGGGATTAATCAGGGGAATACCAATCATGAAGACACTTACAGCAAAATAGTCATAACAATAAAAATCTGGAAAACCTAACTCTACCATAATATAAAAATGATTAAATTATGATACACCCATACAAGGGGTAATGTATAGACATTAAAACACACGTTCTTGATAAAGATTTAAAGAAGGAAAAATGCTCACAAAACAATGCTAAAAATTCAAAGCTCTGGGTTAAATTATTCCTTTTTGCAAATAAACCATCTGCCTCATGCAGTATAAATATGTAGCTGGGGCAGTTTTAACTCAGTGTCAACAAATATTCATGCTTCTCTTTCCAGAGTGCATGTTTTTTGCTGAAAAACAGCTGCTCACCCAGGGACTACATTTCCCAGCATCCCGTGTGCCTAGGTGGTACCATACACATCTAAAAGCACAGGGAGGAATACAGGAAGGAAGTGATGGGGCCGTGATCATGTGGAACTAGTGGCTTCTCTGTGTTCTCTTCCTTCATCTACCAAGTGGATTAGGACGACTCCAAGGCCCTAAGGAATGGAAGAGCCATGGGATGGAAGGAGCTTGGGCCACTTCATGGGAGTGGCCACCAATCAGGGACAGCTACACGACATCACGGGACAAGCAAACCCCTATTATGTTAAGCCACAATTTGGAGTTTTACCTGTTTCTACAACGAGTGTTACCCTAATGTACACACAAAGAAACTACTGAAAAGAAAACTAGCAAATTGTATCTGATAATACTAAACGATAGCCAAATTCTTAGCGAACTTTGAAACAATATATCCTTTTCCACCACAAATGTGACTTATCTGAAAAACCAAACAAGGCATTAAAATGAAGACTTTAGATAGTAATATTATATATATATAAAGGAAATTTGGTAAAACACTAAATAAAGTTACACACATTAAATTATAAAAAATTATAAGAGCTTAAAGAAGTACTCTAGGTTTTTGAATGATTGACTAAAACAATTCCAGGATGCAGCTTGGTGTGAGAGCGCTTGCCTAGCATGAGCAAGACCCTCCCTTGCTTCCATCCTTAACACAATGCAAAAATAATAATTTTAAAATAAAATAACTCTAGACAATTCCTGCTCAAAAACACTGCAAGGTTCAAAGACAATAAGCTAGGAACAAAAGCTGCAATTTATGCATGAAATGTTGGAACCTTTTAATATGTATAAAGAGCCCTTATGAATCAATTCAATGAAAAATAAATATGGAAATTGAGGAAAAATATATAAGCATCTAGTTACAAAATAAATACAAATGACTATACACATAAGATACTCTAAAAAAAAAATAACCTTACTGGTAATCAGATAAATGCAAATTGAAACGAGACCATCTATCTGATTGGTGAACTTTTAAAGTATTAAACTATAAGACCCAATGCCAGAGATTATGATGAAATGGGGTAGTGTTATACACTACAAAAACTGGCTTAAAATTTTGTCACATTTCCAATGAGCAATTTGGCACAAGAAGGAAAAACATTCTTTACAATTCTTTCTAGGTATTTGTGAAAAGAAATAAACAAGTATTCAGCAGAGTTGTTTGAAAAGGAATAAAAAGAAATTATTTAGGTATTTGTCCATAAGGGACTGGTTCAATATGTGATAGAGTGTGTGTGTTTGTGTGTGTGTTCATATATTGAGATGAAAACACAGCCATTAAAATTATGCTTAAGATAGAAATGGATTAAAGCACATAAGTACTTGTTATGTAAAACAGGGTACCAAGCAACACAAGCAGTTTAATTTCTTTTTTGTTTAAAAATGTACATGTGCTGTGAGTGCATATGTTAAAATGCATAAGGAAAAAATACCGGAAGGACTTTTATTCAGGTATTAATAGCAGCTAGCTCATGCCCCTATGAATAACTTTCGTTTCCTTCTTTATATTCTATGTAAGTTTTCAACTATGAATACGTATTACTTGTATTTTACAGACTATTTACTACAAAAAACTCAAACAAGCACAAAAGTAGTTGGAATATATGTAACCAACACTCAGCTTCAGTCTTACTTGAGTGGCACACAAGTGTAGTCCTAGCACTCTGGGAGGCTGAGGCAGAAGGGTCACAAGTTTGGGGTGACTTAGTAAAACCTAATCTCTAAGTAGAAAGGGCTAGGAGGTGGCTTAGTGTGAAAGAAAGGAAAGGAAAGGAAAGGAAAGGAAAGGAAAGGAAAGGAAAGGAAAGGAAAGGAAAGGAAAGGAAAGGAAAGGAAAGGAAAAAAGCATACCTGGCTGGCCTTATAGCTTTATGCTCCATATGCCATTTATCTATCCACTTGGCTGTCTGTCTGCTCCATCCATCCATCCATCCAGCCAGCCAGCCAGCCAGCCAGCCAGCCAGCCATACTACTTATGTAGTAAGTTCAAGTTAAGGCCATGAACTTACTACATAGCCCAGGCTGGCCTCGTATTCATGGTGATCCTCCTGCCTCAGCTTCCTTAGTGCTGGGAGTACAGGAGTGAACAAGTTTGATAACATCCCATCTCTTCAGTCTTTTTAAATATATTACCCACTGTCCTCCTCCCTCTTTTCTGTGACAGTGATTTACTAAAGAAACACATAGGTCATGCATCTCACAAAATTTCCTGGTCCCACCCCAGTTGTGTTTTTGTTTTGTTTTGTGTTGTTTTGTTTCATTTTGTTTTTCTAGTGCTGGTGACTGAACCTAGGGCCTCAAAGCCTGCTAGGCAAGCCCTCTGCTACTGAGCTGTACCCCCAGCCACTTTTAGTTTATCTATTTATTTAAGCTCCCAAGGCTGCACTCAGATTTACAACTCCTGCATCAGCTTCCCAGAGCCCTGGGATCACGGGTGTGCACCACCATGCCTAGCTCTGGTGGCATCTTTTAATGTGGCCTGTAATAGCCTGCAGCATTTCCTTTAGCATAAGCTTTAGTTTTAGTGTCTAGTCTACTATTCTGGTTCTACTATTCATAACAATATTTCAAATCAGTCATATTATAGATATAAACAGGCAAAACTAATAAAGTTTAAAAAAGAAAAGGAACCAACAGAAATGTCTGTCCTCCTAATTCATCTACTCCAGCAGTTCGTTAAAAGTTTTCCTGCAGACAGCCTGGATCCAAGCCTCCTCACTGACTGGCTGGGGACAGATTTATTTTTCCAAATACCTTCCTCCTGCTGACTCTTAAACCCTACTTCCCTCTTCCTAGGTGGGGAGGCCTCTGCCTGTCTGAGCCATGGCACCCTTCACCAGGACCCGAGACTCCCTGTGTCATCTATGATGAAGCTACTCTATTTTCCTTTCTTTTAAAGGTGTGACTGAATGGACAGCTCGAAAATGGATGACAGGAAAGAACAAATCACATCTCCTCACTCCTGGAACACAGCCCTTGCCTGCTTTATTAGAGATACACATTTCCTGGGTAAGTGTAAGTCAGTGAATATCAGTTTTAATATCCGTGTGCATGCGTGCGTGCATGTGTGTGTTTGAGACAGGGTCTCACAGGGCAGTTCAGGCTGGCCTTGAGCTCACTTGGTAGCCCAGGCTGGTCTTGAACTTGCATCGATCCTCCTGCCTTAATCTCCAGAGTGCTGGGATCACAGGTGTGAGCCACTAGGTCTGGCTAAGTTTTAACATTCTTTTAGTTAACAGAAATACATTAAAACATTTTATCATTCAGGAAGGGTATAAAAGTACCAACAACATACACATGTATGCTGGGAGTATGGCTTAAGAGGAGAGAATCCTACTACCCCGCGTGACACCATCGTTCCCTCCAGTCTCCTTCTCGGTCCTCTCCTAGGTTGTGCCATGCCCAGTGGACGTGCAAGCGCCGTACTGTTAGTTTTACACGCATCTGAACTGTACGGAACCGGAATCACACAGCACGTAGCCAGGACGGCTTCGTGCTTTTCCCGCCTTCCTGTTCTATTCCTGGGATTCTTCTGTGCCACCTGCAGCCGCAGCTCAATCATTGGGACAGAAGAGCCACAGAGCAACACTCTGCAGTGGACAGTCACATAATCCATGCCATCATCTCTGCACATTGAGTAACACTGTAAATGCTTCGTCATACCACTACATGTTGTCAAAAGATAATTATGAATTATTTTAGACAACTGTGCTCAGAGAACTAATGTTTTATAGTTACTCAACTGTCAGACATTATTATGTGTGTGTTTGCTTCATAAATAATGCATTAAACAAGAGCTTTGTCTAAACTGTTTATTAAATATTTTGTTTTATTTCCTTCACAGGGGATGGGAGAAGATCCATCAAAATGGCATCATTGGATCAAAATATATGAGTAAATAATAGGACTCTTTAATATACTGTAAAATTGCTTTGCAATCTTGCAAAAAAAAAAATCACCAGAATGGGAGATTATCATTTTAAAAAATGATAATTTTTGGCTCACGCGTTAAAATAATACTTTATCATTTTAATCTGTGTTAGCCCTTAATTTGAATTTGAATATTTTCCCATTATTTGCTTAGTGTTGTATTTTGTTGTCTAGTCAAGTGTTCCACTAAGGTCTCAGGCTTTTCTTTTGAATTGAAACGGTTCACATTATAAAGATATTATTTCTGCAGCTACTTCCAATCTTTTCCTGGTCTTTGTTTCCCTATCAGTATTTTTACATGAAGAAATCATTCATTTTCCCTAATTTGATTAACCATCCTTTCCTTTTCCATGTTTCCCTTTTGTTTCTAAGCAATATTCAATTCCATAGATTTTCTCTGCCTCTACATTTTGGACTTTAATTGTTTAATCCATTTGTGACTCATTTTGGTGACGCCAAAACAACTTCTTCCAAATTGCTAATGAGGCATTGGAATTATTTATTGAATAATTTTCCCTTCCTCATTGATTTGCAATAGCTGCTTTATGATTTATTAAATTATTTATGCCGGAGTCTATTTCCAAATCAGCCCAGTTCTCTTATCTGCTTCCTCCTCTTCTGATAGCAATGCAGTGTTTTAATTACAAAGGCCTCATACCAACTTTAATATCTGTGAATGCTGTATATTTTGAACTCCGTTAGATCTAGTTTCTTTCCCCCAAAATCATTTTCAGAATTTTCTCTCATGTTCCCATCTGCTTATTTTTCCAAATAGACTTACAGCCATCCTGTGAAATTTAAAACATTCTGACACTACTTTCAGAATAGCACAAGATTCAGGAACTAACTTCAGATAAATTCAAATACTTAATTTTCACCTTAGCACTTAGAAACAGAGTTTTCAGTTAAGGTCTTTAAATTTTCCTGATCAACAACTAGGCAATTTATTTATTTTTGTTTGTTTCTTTTGAGACAGGAGCTTACTATGTAGCCAGGCTGGCCTTGAACTCACTATGTAGCCAGGCTGGTTTTGAACCTTCTGGCCTCAGCCTCCTGAGTATCACCACATTCACCTACAACTAGAGTTAACAACAACTTTATTTTCTTTACAATATTTATTCTCCTAGTTATTATCTGATGACTTTCCATATTGGCTAAAACAGTATTCTTCTGCCTGTCTTGTTTTGATCTTATTGGCATCTTTATGGTTTATATCTAGATCTCCCCAAAACATTATCCCTTCAAAAGTGGGGCTTTGGGGAGGTGATTGGATCATGGGAGTATGATACTCATCAGTGGATTAGCCCACAGAGGAGTATAACTAAATATAAGGTTGGAAGGCAAAGCCTCGACGAAGGGGATGGGTCACTGGGGGCGTGGCCTGGAAGGGTCTATCTCCCTCCTCCTCCCTTGATCCCTCTCTGCTTCCTACCACCATGTCATGGGCTGTTTCTTCTATGCCAGGCTTCTCTGCCATGTCACCCTGCCTTGGAGACAGCCATAGACTAAAACCTCCACAAATTGTGAGCTAAAATAAACCTTTCCTCCTCACAGTTGTGGGTGTCAGATATTTTGGCCCAGTGATGAGAAAATTAACTAAGACAGAAAAGTGTCTCACGGTGAGTGTGACACCAGTGGGCTGTGTCAACTGCATCCTTATCATATTAAAAATAGTCACTATATACAATTCCTAAGTAGGTTGTAAAAAATTAGAAGTACTGATTGATACACTTTTGAAATTAATGACATTATTATATATTTTTTTACTTTATCAATGTATGTGAATCAATTTGTTTATGCTGGAACACACATATTTTATTTTTTATTAGCATGTGTTTGTCACACACACACACACCCCACATCTTAACCATTTTTGCTTTTCCTTCCTTTCCATATACTTTCCTGTTTAAATCTAATTGCTAGAATTTTATCTAAAATTTTTACATTCCTAAATCAGCCTGGTGGAGAGGCTTCCTTTGGGGACCTGCCAGCTTTGATATCAAGGTCATGTTGGCTAGAAAGAACCATCTGGAAGTTTTCTATCTTTTGTCTAAATCTTCGAACCGTTTATATTATGGGAACTATCTGCTTCTTAAGAATTTAAAGGACTGTCATATTATGAAGTCTTCCACCTGGCACCGGGGCATGTGTGTGTCCCTGTGTGGACACTATCACGTCTGTACACATTTTAAAAGACACGCAAGAGATATTCATCTTTAGTGAAACAGCTTTGCGTTAATTTCCTGCCTTCTTTTCCTCATCAAAAGGGAGTAAATGCCTGAGACAATAAAGAGTTAAGAAGAAACTATTTCCAGGCATCGGTTCCTTTTTGGAGGCTGTAAAGGAGACTAGAAGGTGGTCAGGAAATATCCAGTGTTGTGCCATCTAAGTTTCACCAAGTCTGGCAACCACAACTTTAACACTGGCATATGGAAACCTAAGGTCTAAGTGGACAAAGGGATCACCTGTCCAGCCCTTGGTGACCTCTAGGTCTGTGTGAAGCTCTTCTAACATTCCAGTCACTTGGCCACCTCAGCTTTAAAATTCTTCCTTTCTTCCACAGCAATAAAAACTCATCCCACTAAGCTGTTTAGGGCCCCAGAAGGCACTTCAAGGGGACCACAAATAAAAACTTGGAGCCATTTCAGACGCACTGTTTATGTCCCTCCAAATTCGTATGCTGACGTTCTGACCTCAAACAGGAGTATTAGAAGGTGAGGCCTCTGGGAGGTTTAGATACCATCACGACGATGGAGTTCCATAACAAGCCTAGTGCCCCACTGAGAAAAAGAAGAGACACCAGTGCTTCCTGTCTTCAAGGGCACCCAAGGAAGGCACCAGGGAAGCACACGAAAGATGGTGGCCACCCATGTGCCATGAGCAGAGGCCTCAGGATGAAACCATTCATACTGGGCATCTTGGGCTTCCCGGTTTCTATAACTGTGAAGAATCAATTCCCATTACTAAAGCCCCCCTGTCCATGGCATTATGTGATGGCAACCCAGGCTGACTAAGGCAAGAATGTTCTGGTAACATCTGTCATAATGCCACCCTGCCAATCTCACACTTCTGTGAAGTGAGAGACATTTTGAGAAAGGCAAGGAGGAGTCTGAACAAATCAAGACTGTCTCCTAAAACACTCAAGAACTGTCTCAAACAGCGACATGGGCCAGGGACACAGGAAATAGGGTGAGGCCCGAAGAATCAGGTGTGTCACAGAGGACCTGTTCTTTTCTGGAGAGGACACCTCTGGTTTACACCCTTGTTCGTGGAAGACCCGTGGACCCTTCACTAGGATTGGTACAACTTTGCCAGTCAAGCATTGTGATGGTCTGGCAGGAGCACAGAGAGTCTCAAACCCCACCCTGGCTCCAGGACCCCATGGTTTCATTGGGACCCCTGGCAGATGTGCAAGAAATCGTCTCTCTTCCCAGAAACAAGGACCAAGGGGTTTCTGTCACCCCAGTCATAGTCTGACCCAGAAGTTTAACCCCTGGCTAGATGGCAAAGTGTGTCTATGACAAAGCCAAGCAGGCCAGTGCATCCGAGCAAACGCCCGTCTGGGCCTATGGCAGGCCAGGCAGGTAGCGTGCTTGGAGCTTTTATGATGACTCCAAAAGCCATCTGAAAAGTCACCCTATCTTGGCAGCTCCAAGAAGCAACTTTGCTACCTGCACTAACACCTGCTTGGCCTGGGTGCGCCCTGTTTCTGGGGCTCTCAGATCAAACCCAGCATGTGCGCGCACACATGCGCACTGCCGCCCTGCAGAGGCCCACAGACTGCTGAAGGGCTCCGTCATCTTTAGTGTGAAAGTGGGGAGACCGGAGTGCTGCCAACATGCCTTTTAATTTGAACTGCTTAGGTAACATGAGCTTCTCCTCTTTCCTGCTGGTAGAAAATTAAACCAGCAAGCCTGTTAGTAACTGGTTGGTAAATGGTTCTTTCTCTACAAAATGAATTGGATGTATCAAGGTTCGCATTACACTGAATTTCCCCCAACTGTAACCTTTAAATCCAATTGAAAGGTGTACTTTTCCCAACAGCTGCCTGCTACACACACAAATCTCCCCACCTTTGATTGCTTCCCCAGGCCTCTGATGTGTGGGGACAGGGCCGTGCTGCTAACCTGATGCCATTTTTGGGAGGTGACATCAGAAAAATAAAACAGCATAGTAAATTATTCTTTCTTTTGTTTCTTTTTTTTTCTTTCAAAACAAGATTTCACTAGGCAGTTGAGACTGGTCTTCAGATCATTGTGTACCCCCGGCTGGCCTTGGATCCTCCTGCCTCAGCCTCCCAAGTGCTGGGATTACAGGCATGCACCACCATGCTGGGACAGTAAATTAATCTTAAAGCTGAGTGTTTTCAATTCAAAGACTTAGGTTTTGTTCTTAGACTATGTCCTTCCTTCCCTTTTGTGGGCATAAAAGGACATTTCAACTAAGAACACAATAACTCATTGCTGTGAGATGTTAAAATCCTTCTTTGTCAGGGATTCTAACTACTTTTAACTTAATAGTATGCTATTTAAGCTTTTCTTTATTTAGGTTTTCCCCAAAATGAATTCTAATAAAAAACACCTCAGTAAAAAGAATAAATCCATAAATATTTTAATACACTTATTTACCTCATCCTTAATGGAGCTAATCAGTGGCAGACAATATATTTGTTCTGAAGAGAGTTAATTTCCCAGATTAAACATGCACATAAACACATAAAACTGACAGTATTTTGAGATATATGACACTAATAAAGGTAACATTTATTGGGCCAGCCACTGGGCTAAGCACTTTATTGGATCACCTCAGTTAATCCTTATAGCAAACCTATAAAGTAGATGCTATTCTTCCTCCCATTTTATAGGAGTGGTTATAAATGAGGAACCTCATTACTGTAATTTAATCTCTACCAACCCAGAATCTGAGTTCAGTGTTTACTCGGGCTATAAAAAGGTTGAATAAGCAAATTAGAAATTAAAGAGGATTGAAGAAGACTCTGTTAACCTATTAGGAGATCCTGTGTCTTGAGAGATTTGTGGAGCACACTCGGAATGCTTTGGGAAGCCCCTGCTGTAAGCATTTAAAATTCAGACTCTTAGTCGTGACAAGTGGGTCTCCCCTCAGTACCCCCCTCCAAGATTAGCCCAAATTAGTAACTAGTTTCTACAGACGATGCCGGGGCATTGAATGCGGCCCTCAGTATCATTTCCTTCTTCCCCAGTAGCTCTAGAGTTCTGTACCCCATTGTGTACCCCTGGCCTCCCCATTCGCATGCGGAAGCCAGCCTGAGGGAGAACCGACCCAGGAAAGCGGACAATTCAGGGTACCACTGAGCTGCTGGATCACGCTCTCCCTGCAGTCCACCTTACCCCTGCACGCAGTGGCTACCAGAACTCATTAGTCCCTGGTGCTCTCTGAGAGTCCTTGGGTGTGCTGTTCTGGTTTCATGCCTCAAGGAATCCCAAATGATAAGCGGGAAATGAGAGCATAGCTGGTCTTACATGTACAGACTGAATCCTAACCCGCAAGGCAATGCGATTGGGAGTGGGGCCTTACAATGGTGCTGAGGAAGCAAGGTTAGCATTCTTATGAAAGAGGCCCAGGGCTGGGGATTTAGCTCAGTGCATAAGCCCTTACCTTGCAAGCGCTAGGTCATGAGTTTGATTCCCGGCACCAAAAAAAAAAAAAAAAAAAAGAGGCTTGGGAGCCAGGCATGGTAGCGCATGCTTGTAATCCCAGCACTGAGGAAGCTGAGGCAGGAGGGTTACCAGGAGTTCGAGGCCAGCTGGATTACATAGCAAAACCCTGTCTCAAAAAAAATAAAATAAAAATAAAACAAGAAGAGGCCTGAGAGAGACATTCCTGTCCCCTTCTGCCGCATGAAGACAGTTGGAGGTGATGGTCTGCACCCCAGAACCTGAGCTTGCAGGTACCTCACCTCCACATGCCAGCTCCAGAATCTGGGCCACAGGCTACTTGCATAGCATGCTCAGTTGTCCCTGCCCAAGCGCCATCCACAGTCCTTCCTGGCATTTCCCACTGCTTCTCAAAGGTCCTGAATGTTTGGGGGCAGGGCAAAGGTCACCAGCCTTCAAACCACTTCAGTGAACAATTGCGTCTGGCCCCCAGTCTAAGCGTGGAAAGCAGGAGGGTTTTGGGGTGTCTCCTCCAGCCAACAGGCTGTATCACTGAGCCCCACCTGTGAAGCTCACACATCCGGACACAAAGGTGCTTTGCCCCACTCTGTAACTGGTCCCCTCTCCCTTTGGGACATGCGTGGTGAGCTGCACCTGTCACTGCCAGTCGGGATGCCAGCCCTGGGCTGGTCTCCCTCAGCCCTACCTACAGCAGAATCAAGAGCCCCTTCAGAGCCGGAAGCAGGGTGCACGCCCGTCACCGCAGCACTGGGAGACAGAGGCAGGAACGTTGCTACCTGGGCTACTTCGGCCCCGTCTCAAAATCAAAATTAGGAAGGGCTATGGCTCAGCAGTGCTGCAGAGGAGCAGCAGAGCAACAACAAAGCGAAAAACACAGCAGCAGCATTCCCTTCAGCGGAGTCATCCTGGCTACCCCAGGTCAGTGAGCACCTGCTTCCCGCTGGAACCCAGGGAGCGCTTTAAAAATCCAATCAAAATCAGGTGCAATAAAAAGAAAAAAGAAATAAAGCATTCAACTCTAAGAACCACCAAAAAGGGGACAAGCTAGGCGTGGTGGTGCACGCCTGTAATCCCAGCACTTGGGAGGCTGAGGCAGGAGGACGGCCCAGAGTTTGAGGCCAACCTGGGATCCAAAGCAAGACCGTGTCTCAATAAATAAATAAATAAATAAATAAATAAATAAATAAAATAAGAGAAAGAACCAGGACATGTGCTGAGCCCCTACCCTTGCAGCCCTCTTTGATCACTAAGAGTATGGAACAGAGCACTTCTTGCTTGGGCAGCGTTTACAATTAAAGAAAAAATTTAAAATCCCATTTCCAAGTAAAGGTACTGACCCTCCTGCGAGCATCTGTATGGGACCTGACAGAGGATCCCAGCTGTGTGCCCATTTCCTAAAGAGGCAAACTGAGCCCAGAACATTTCACAGGACAGGAAGTAACAGACACACTAGGAAGCCCCAGGGCCAGTGGGAGCTCTTCGTGCAGGAATGGGGCCTGGCCAACTCTGTGGATCCCCAGTGCCTCCCTGCCACGATTCTCCAGAGCCCTAGCCATTTCTAGTTATTTCTCAGCACAGTGGGGCTCCATCTTCTGACAGCCTTTGTATTCCTTTTGCTGTGTTTTGAGACAAGGTCTCCTATGTAGCCCAGGCTGGCCTCGAACTCACAGCCACCCGCCTGCCTCAGCCTCCTGAGTGCTGGGATTACTGGTGGATACAGTGCCACCACCTCCAATTATGATTCTTAACTATTTCCAACAACTCTGCAGAGAGGGACAAGACAAGATGTCCTCTGCCCCATCCTGACGACACCAAACAGCTGTGTGTGGGGTCCAGGGAAAGGTTTCCGGAAATCCGGGGTGTCCAGGCCTGGAGTGGCCCTCCTCCTCTTCTTGGGCATTTCCCAAACCCCAAGCAAACGATGCTCACCCCTTTGCCACACACCGTTCTGGTGCCAGAACCCCGAGAAGCTACCTGTTGCAGGAGGCGAGAGTGGTGCCTTCAGGGCCGGGCTGCTCCAGTGCCTTCCACCGTCCACATCCTCCGGAGCCGGGGCCTGCAGGAGGGACCCAAAAATGCGCGTTCAGGAGACTCAGGGACACAAGGGGACAGGGCAGACAATCTGGGAGGGCTGCCTGGGGAGGCCCAAGTCCGGGCCACCCCCAGAAGGTCCCGAATCTGAGCAGTCAGGGCTCCCTGCACGCTGCTCCCCCTGCACCTGATCCACCAGCAAATGCTCTCGGCCTTTGCTTCAGGTTGTATTCCTGGCCGCAACCCTTTCTCTGGGCCTCCACCGCTTCTACTGGGGTCCAGGCTAGCGGCGCCCCACGCATCACAGCAGTAACCTAATCTCTGCCCTCTCCTACCCGAGCACTAGGGCTGAACTGGTCTCCCCAGGACTCTATGCTGAAGCCCTAACCTCTAGGATCTCACAAGGCACATGGATGGGGAGGGGTCACTGCAGCTGCGATGACTTAAAATGAGGTCATCCTGATAGAGGGTGGGGACCCTAATCCCATAGAACTGGGGTCCTCATCAAACGAAAAAATGAGGACACCGCAGGAAGAACGGCATCACCCTGTCGCACGCCAAGGGACACGGAAGTCCCCAGAGGGGCCTGCCACTGATCCCTCAGTCCTCACAGGGACAGGACCCAGTGACACCTCAATCTCCACGCTTCCGGCCACCTGTCCTGCAACCCCCCAGCAGCAGCCCAGTTCCTCAGCTCCCTCAGGTTCCCCAGCTCCTGGCCGTCTGGATCACCAGCTGCTGGTGTAGGCTGCATATCCCCGGGGAACGCTGACAGCTGTGCCGAGGACGACCGCACCTGTCCCCGGCTCCCCAGGGCCTCTGTAGTCACCATGCTTGGTCCACAGAACGAGTCCGGTGCCCAGGCAACAAAATTGGAAGGGGATTTCAGAAAGCATAGAGAGCTAGGACAGGGAGCGGGGACAGGGCCCCCCGGAAGCTAAGGGGAGCTCACCTGCTCCTCCCCTGCAGGAAGCAAGGGCTCTGACAGCTTCTTTATTTTTTTAGTTTTTATTTTTAGTGAGAATTGGTGCATGTATGTGACATATTGATATTCATTTTATGTCCCCTTTCCCTCCCCCATCTCCTGGTTCCCTTCCCCCTTGAGAAAGATCTGTGTCCCTACTTCCTGTTGCAGTGGTGTCTCGGTTCACAAACTTCATTCTTTCCCCATAAAGTCAACATCGAACCTAAACATTGAATTTGATTCGGTTCTCTTCCGATTTGGTTTGCGACCAGAATCATGGAAAGAATTAAGTTCGAGAACCAAGGAACCACTGCATTGTTTTTATTTTGCTCTTTATTTATATGTGTGTCATACAGGAAAAGCCATGTAATATTTAAGCTTGTGTACCTAAGTTATTTCACTTAACAGTATGGACTTGGGGTGCATCTGTTTTTCCTACACTGACTCAAGATTATCTCTCTTTATGACAGAGTAATGCTCCACTGTGTGTAAATACCATCCGCTCCTCTGCGGATGGACACACGAACCACTTCCAAGATTTAGCTATTGTAAGCTGTGCTGCTAAGAGCTGTGCTGAGGAGAAGGGGGAGGGGGAGGGGGTGGGGAGGGGGGAGGGGGGCCGGGTGTTCCCTCATCCCGCACCTGCAGATTCAGGGTCTCAGGGCCCTTGCTCAGCCCCTCTTTCACACGTGATCAAGGACACAGTCAGTCTGACTTTTCCTTCAGGGAAGGGCTCATGGTGAGAGTGGAAGGGCTCATGTTCACCCTAAGAATCAGAACCGGGTTCCGGAAGTGAGAAAAAGCCCCATTTCTGGGAAATCAGATTTGATCACTTTGGACCGTTACCCAACCAGTCTGGGGTTCCCAGGGCCTCAGGGGAAGAGGAGTGGGAGATGCCAGCTGGGACAGAGAGCTGTGCCCACACCAGGGGCCAGCGAGGCAGCGAGTCCTCCTGACTGAGGGAACCAGCCCTGTGCGTCCAGGATGGAGCCCTGCCCTCGGCCCCAGCAGCTGTTCAGCCTGGCACTGCGCTCCTGATCTCTCTGGCTCTGGCTGATTCGAGGAAGTGAAGAGAAAGGTCCGCCACAGCCTTGGCATTACACAAGGGCCCACTTCATTCCCTCCTGCCTTCTGGCCTTAGGGTCTCCCGGCTCTCTTGGGCCTCACTAAGGAGGATGAGTCCAGAAGGGACACAGCATTTCCCATGAGACAGTTTGCCAAGAAACAAGACAAATGTCAGCAAGGGGCTGAGGCAGGAGGATCCCAAGTCTGAAGCCAGCCTAGGCTACACAGTGAGACCCTGTCTCAAAAAAGCCCTAAAAATCCCCAAAGGGGCAGCAATGGAACAGAGAGGCCACGCCACGGCTGGTGCAAGGGAGGCCTGGACCTCAGGCCCTGCCCAACAGGAAGTCGGTGACAAACTTGGAAAACACCACTACAGCAGGCCACACTCTGTGCACTGTGTGTTCTCCAAAGCCACTATGTGTTACCCTTCCTGCTCTCCCTTGGGCACCAAGGACAGAGGAGTCAACAGCCACGGGGGCCAGGGTGACAAGGTGCATGGGGTCCCTTTCCAGCTGCGAGGCCTCAGATAGAAAGAGGAAGTGACATACAGAGGTCCCCAAGGTCATGCTTCCCTCTCTGCAGTGGTGGCCTAGTCCCTCTGCACTCCATGGGGCCACTGCAGCCTACCACTGTCTTCCCCTGACTCCACCCCCCCCCAGCATCACTGTGTAATTCACACGAGGCAGTACGTGGTTGATTTCTTTCTGAGAGCAGCCATCTAGGGACACTGATCTATGCCCCCTGTCCTCAACTTGAGAGGAAACTAGAAGCCCTCTTCTGGGGCCACCATCTCCCTAGCACGTGGGACTGAGATGGTGGTAGGGTGTCACAAGTACTTGGTAATGGATAAACATCAAGCCAGTCGTGGGGGGGGGCAAGCCTGGAATCCCAGCATTCTGGGAGGCCGAGGCAGGAGAACTGCAAATTTGATCTCAGCTGGGATGACTTAGCAACTTAGTGAGACCCTGTCTCAAAGTCAAAAAACCAAAAAGGCTGGGGATTCAGCTCAGTGCAAATGCCATGGGTTCAATCCCCATGCCACAAAACTAACTAACTAAATAAATAACATCAATACCATTTCTATGCCCCCTCCACCCCCAGCAGGTCCTGTCTCCCACTTGCCTTGACCCCATCCCCAGCAAAGACAGGTCAAGTTCTGAGGTCCACGCCTCCCGCACTGCCCACCCCCACCCACAGTGGTTTCCCCACTCCCTCTCCAAGCCAGGTTCCTTTTTTAAGAAAATGACTCATTTAGGAAGAGACGAAAACCAAAAACTTCAATGGTAGAGATAAAACAGCACCAAGGCTCTTTTAAACTCCTCCCACTGCAGGCAGAGTTGAGATCCGATAAGCCTCCCCAAAGCGGGCCTGCTCAACGGAGCTTACGGTATCCTCCTCCATGCTTCTAGCAAACACTTCCAGTAACATTTGCACTCTTAACATTTGAGTAAAAGAAGGGGTGAGGGTGGAGGGGGAGGAGGCAGGGAGGGGAGAGGGCTCCGGGGCCTACACGCAGCTTTGCAAAACCAGGGAAAGAGAAATTTAAGATTAAAGTCCAGGCCTTCAACTGGGTCAAAAAACGATGTGAAGCTTTACTACATTTATGACTCTGATTTATTGACGCAGGATGTTGATATTAGGTCATAAGCCTGATGAAAATTATGGAGAGTTTCTCATTAAAAAAAAAAAAAAAAAACCTCAGCATGTGAGCTGTTTATATTTGTGCACAGTATTTACCAGGAACATGATTATATAATACAGGACACAGAATTGTTGGAGCAACAGCGAAGCCCAAATAAAACCAGGCTAAAATAAGCCACCAGGGTGATTCAAATCCAGGGATTCTCAACATTGTCTGAATGAGAAAAGAATTCCTAGGTTCCAGCCCCAAAAATTCTGATACATTTGCTCTGGAGTGGCACCCTGAATTCAGGTTTTTTTGTTGTTTTTTTAAATTTCCCAATGATTGGAATGTGCATTGAGGGTTGAGAACCACTGATCTACAGGTAAGAAAAGTGAGATCTAAAAATTAAGGAAGGCCAGGAGCAGTGGTGCATACTCGTAATCCCAGCACTTCAGGAGGCTGAGACAGGAAGATGGCAAGTTAAGTCCTGCCTGGGCAACTTAGCAAGATGCTATCTCAAATAAATAAATAAATAAAAATAAGGGTGAGGCATGCGGCCCTGGGTTCAATCCCTAATACAAAAAAAAAAAAACAGGCGGAAAAAAAGGCAGACCAGGAGTGCAGCAAGTAAATAAAATAAAGGAGCAGCCCAAGAATGCAGTCAGAAACAAAACCAGAACCAACCCTGACACTGACAACTAATCCAGTTCTGCAATTTTGTTCAGGTTTTTGATGTAGATTTGTTTTCAATATTTTTTTTTTAACACAAAGGAAAGGGACTGTTACCAACTTTTAGTTGAGCCAGGTAAAGGGACTTTATAAACATCCACTAGTGCCACCGCCAGCTCCTGAGGACTCTGGTTCACCTGCCCTCCTACTGCGCGCTCTGCCCGGAACCTCCAGGGAGGCTCCGCTGGCTGAGTCACCGGCTCGCGCCTGCTCCTTAGGATGAGATCCCAGTCTCAGGGCTTCTCTCCCTCCTCCCTTCCCGGCCGGCCCACTTGGCCTCCAGACTCGCGTGGGCCTCTGGCCCCGAGCCATCCTTGAGCCACAAGGTCCCCAAGCAAAGATGTGGAAGAGACACCCTGGTACAGTCAAGCCTTGCCTCCCTGGGTCGTGGTCCCTGCGGCGACATTAACCCGCGGTGGTCTCCTGAGTGTGTCCCTGATTCCTGCCTGCTTTGCTGAGCGGTGGCCCCCACGGCCCCCTGAGTCCCTGCCAAAGCAAGTGCTCCCAAAGGAGCAGGCAAGTGCAGAGCATGAGGTCAGCAGCCCAGACACTCTAAAGATGGGATGTGCACTGCGGGGCTCTCCCAAGTCCCCAGGGCCCCTAATGTCTCCCAGGATAAACACGGGAGGAGGGGTGCTCCCGGGAAGGAGAACAGAGCTCAGACTCAGAGCCTGTGCTCAGAGGCCGGGAGGGGATGGACCAGGGGAAACCACATTTGAGATGCAGGAAAAAGTGGAGAGGGAAATCCCGACACACATGTGACCAGCAGGAGCCACCAAGGCCACCAAGAGCTTGCGAGCAGCTCCCAAGCTCTGTCTTCGCCTCCCTCAACCGCTTCCTCCCAAGCCTGCCTGCTGAGCGGGGCGCAGAGGATGTAGCCCAAGAGCAGTGGGCGGAAAAATAGGAATAGAGAACAAAGAAATGAGATTAAGCAAACCCACACCCAGGCAGGCTGGGGGCTTCTTTGTAAGTAGACTGGGGTGACCCCTGGGAAGGGGCAACTTAATAAACCCCTCCTCGACCGCCTCCCCAAAGGTGAAGGACATTTGCCAACTGGGATCCTCCCAACGCTGCTGGGATTCTCCAGGCAAATTTTCAAGAACTCTGAAACTGCTGGGGATTTAGCTTAGTGGCATAAGCGCCTGCCTTGCAAGCTCGAGGTCAAGTTCGATCCCCCGGACCAAAAGCAAAAAAAAGAACTTTGAAACTTCAGAAGTCCCAGCCTGGCTGTGCCCGACCCAGGAGTGTCTGTGGCCTGCATGGGGCCCTTGCTGTGCTTTGTTGCTGCTGTGTCCTAAGTGTCCCCTCCACTGCGGCTAACTCATCCATGCAGGGCCTCGCTGCTCCGCACAGGGAGAGCTCAGAAGGATACAAGCCTGTCTTCCTACCCCCAAACACTCCGGAACCCTCCACCTGGCTCCCACCAGGTGCCCACTCGTCCCTGTGGCCGCAGGGAGTGTTTCCGGACCACTCATCCAAGGCCCCTCTGCAGTGACAGCCGCCTCAGACCGTGGAGTGGCATTGGCTCCCCCCCACCAGTTTCCTTAACCTCTGGCTCCATAAACCCCTCACTCCCGTCTCTTCTATGAAACCTTCTGAGTGAGCGAAGAGTTCAAAGAAAATCAGAGACCCAAGATCTGTCCTGGGGGGCTACTGGGGGCCTGAGCTTCACACATTCAGAGGAGCTGGGTAAATTCAGAGCACGGAAAGCTCAACGGTCACCTGTCACCAAGGGAACAGCGTGGGAGGCGGGAGTGGCTGGAGAAGGTCTCGGAGAGGAAGTGAGACCTGAGCTGGCCCCCACCCCACGCAGGTTCAACTGGGTCAAGTGCAGGAGAAGTAGGAAGAACACCCTGAGCCCAGGGCCAGCATGCGGGCACAGGGCACAGCCTCGAGGGTTCCGGCAGGGACACGCTCCCCTCCGCCCCACGGTCCCATCCCTGGGATGCTGGTGGCTGCTGCCGGCGGAGATTGCTGTAGAGACATAAAAAGGACACAGGTAAAACCCAATCCTAACTCAGGGCCTGTCGTCAATAAACGCCACCTGTCCTCGCTGTGGTCAAAACTACCTGGTGTCCATCTGGTCCTTTCTTCTTTACAACAGCCTTGATGCCAGGAGGAAGAATCCCTGTGCCAAGGAACCAGGCAGGGAGTCACCATGTGTCCCCAGATGCTCTGCCCTCTGCCCTTCTGGGACCACGGCATCGCCGGGCTTTCCACTGGATGTGGCCTCATTCCCCTTCTTCCCAACTGGGGACAGTTTGCCAAGGGCTGTGTCCCTTCCCCATTGAAGCAGCTGTCAGGATCCCTCCTGCAGGCCGGTGAGGTAACCGCTTCCCACGGGTGCCACCCTGGGTGCAGAGTGTTCTACCTGCTCCTTCTCCCTTCAGGAGCAGACAGGAAACGGCAGCAACTGAGACAAGAGCTCCCATAAGCTCTGCCCGGGAGCAACACGCTATCTCTTACTTCCAGGGAGCTGGTGACACCCAAGAGGTGCAGAGCAGAGCACCTCTTCCAGTCTCAGAGGACATCAGGGGCTCTGGGCTCCTCCAGACCCAGCTCCCTGGATGGCCCTGCACCTGGATCCCGTGCACAGAGGTGCACACCCAGAACTTGTTCATGGGGACCCCTCTGGCTGAAGATGCATCAACCTAAAATCCACAGGATCTATGGACACTCCCGGGGCAGCTCAGTTTGTATCCATCCTCGCAGTCACAGGAAGCTCTGAGACCAGCTCCACATCCACCAGGATCCAGGTGCCAGCCAGCCCCCGCCGTCACACACGCTTTGCTCGACTCCAAGTTGTACCGAGGCTTTCCAGCTCCCCTGTCACGCTTGTGCTGATTTAACTGCCGCCCTCTCTTCGCAGAGCCAAACACTACCCTGGTTTGGTGAAATTCAAAAGCCTTTATTAGGCACTGACTGTGCACAGCTACCATGCCAGGCACTAGAGATGCAAAGATGATAAAGATCTCAGGATCCAGGGTCGCAAAGAACATGAAGGCGGAAGGCGGAAGGCGAAATATGATGAACAGGGACTCTCCATGAGTGAAAGGTGAAATGGAATCTGGAAGGCCGGGGCCGTGATCCCGGAGAGGGACAGGGGGCGACCAGGGTGGAGTTGAACCCCAAAGAGCAGCACAGAGCCAGCCAGGCGGGGGCTCTATCTCCAGCTGGGACCCCGGCATCAAGACCCAGGCAGGGTCCAGGGGCAAACAGAAACGAAGACAATCAGGTTCCCCCCAGCAGCCTCCCAAATCAAAATGCCACCTGCAGAAAGAGGTGGGGTGGCTGGGAGAGGGCCACACTGCCAGGGCCTTCCAGTCTCAAGTTCCCCAGACCTCGTGGAAAGCGGTCCGTCTGGCTTCCCTGGAACCCCAGAGCCACTGAGAACACACCCACCCTCGAGAAACAAGGACCTTTCCTGCACGCCTGCACTCACTCGGAATTCTAAAATTACACCCTCATCCCTCGGCCAGAAAGCGGTCTCCTCTGAAAGCTGACA
Source organism: Hydrochoerus hydrochaeris (assembly GCA_004027455.1). Lineage (NCBI taxonomy): Eukaryota > Metazoa > Chordata > Mammalia > Rodentia > Hydrochaeridae > Hydrochoerus > Hydrochoerus hydrochaeris. The sequence continues at coordinate 449,537 of PVLA01000375.1, read as the reverse complement.
AGCGATGCTTTGGGGAGGCCAAGTCCTGCAGCCACATGTGCGCTGACCAGGGCTTCCAGGGACCTCCCCTGGGTAACGGTGCCTGGCAGCTAGCTCATCAGCCACCAGAGGGGAGATGGGGAGGAGGGGGGGACCCCAGCCAGACGGGAGCTGCTCCTGCAGCCACCCCACCCACACCACCGAGGGCAGAGGGGACCACCTGAGCAGCTCAATGACTTTTCCAATAGTTTAAGTTTTTCAACTTGAAATATGATTCACACAGAGTTATATTCACAAGCCACAGGTTTTCAGTACAGTCTCAAAGTACTCCAGCATTCCCTAATTTCAGAACAAGTCTCATCATTGTAAAGAAAATACAGACCCATCAGCTGCCACTGCCCACTCCCCAATTCCCCTGGCTACTGCTTTGGGTCTGCGTGGATTTGCCCTTCCTGGCCATCCGGTACAAACAGAACCGCAGGCTATGTGGCCTTTGGTGCCTGGCTTCTTTCACCTGGCCCCACATTTTCATGAGTTTGTAGTATGCATCTATGCCAAATCCTTTTTCATGACTAAATAATATTCTACTGTGTGTGGATAGACAACATTCACCTTATCCATCAAAAGATTTTTAAAGGGCAAAACAAATGCTACCCCTCCCCTAAAAAAAGTCCCCTGGTCCCCTCCAGGATGCTCAGAGAGCACAACATGCACAGATTATCCTTCCCTTCCAGCAGTACCCATGGATGCATCTAAGCCCTCCCTTCCCAGGCGGGTGAATCTCCAAACACACTGCAGCTCAGGCTGGCTGCCCCAATCACACAGAGCAAGTCAGGTTCCTGCAGGGGGAGTTTTTAACAACCCCGAAAATGTGTTTTATGCAGTTCCTGACCCCGTGAGACAGCAGCACAAAATGTAAGGCTTGTCCTTAGGGGGCCTCGGGCAACTGTCACCATCTTGAGAGTCTTAATAATTTTTTAACAAGGCGCTCCACCGTTGCAAAGCTGATTCCGAACAAGAGGTAAGGATGTGGGAAGGGGAACGACCTGGCCATCGTCCCAAAGCCAGTTGCTTGCTACCTTCTAGGCCAAATGGGGGGAAGGCGCCGAGGGGGGTGCAGATAAGAGGGGGAGGGGAGCCAGGTCTACACTGACACCAAAAACCCAGCTTCCAAACTGCCGAGACCACATCTTCCTACTCAGGTTGATAAGGCCTCTTTGAAACAGCCGGACGAGCTGAGAATCAACATGATACATCGAGGCAACACAGACTAAAGCGGGGAACTCAAACTGAAACTCATTTGATCTTGTGATCGCTTATAGGTTAAGACCAAGAAGAAGACCAAAAAAAAAAAAAAAAACCCACATTAACTAAAGTAACCGGTACTGAGAAAAATTTTAAAACATTTCCTTTAAAAAAAAAAACTGTCATCTTTATTTCCAAAGTATCAAGGAAGTCAGAGTTTTATAAAAAGAAAACAACAAACCCTTGATATTTAACAGAAAGAGCACAAGGAGTTTAAAGCACGGGCATCCATCAGGACTTCAGCACCAGAAGGGGCCTTTGCAACCATTTGGGTCACTGGCTCTGGTCCCTTTGGGTCAAGGTCCCCTGACCACTTGCATGGAACCCGAGAGCTCCCCACCCAGGCCGTCCAAGGCTCACTTTACAGATGAGGAAGCTGAGGCTGTGGGTAGAGAAGTAGGTGGCCGAGGCCACCCGCAGAACGGGAGGACCAGAACCCGGAAGCCCCAGCTTCCCCTCCAGCCTCCAGCTTCAAAGTCACCAGTCACACGCCAGTGTGTGACCCCCACCGCCCCCCCCCCCAGCCCTGACACACAGGGCCAGTCTTCTGGCTCCTCCACTCTGGCCTTCTGGTGCCTGTCTTTGTACCTCAGAAATGGACTCTGGGGTGCATAGAACTTTAAGGTTGATAAAGCCCGAGGGAGGCAGTCTGTCTTGCCGAGGTGCCATCTCTATCCCAGGAGGGACTCAGGGCAGGGACAGTCTAGGTCCACAGTGAGGATCGCCTCTCCTCAGAAGAGTGGCAATCAGTTACAGGCGAGGATCACACAAGTCCGAGGATGGAGCCCAAGGCAGACAGGAAGTGTCGCTAGCCTAGGACACCAGAGAAAGCCATCAGGTGGCCCGGGGACTGGGAAGCAGTGGAGTTTCCGGCACCCATCACATTTTGATTTTGTCCTCTTTCTTTCTTTTCTGTTTTTTTGTTTGATTATTTGTTTTATCTTGAGACAGGATCTCACTATATAGCCCAGGCTGGCCTTGAACTTGCAGTGATCCTCCTGCCTCAGCCTCTGGAGTGCTGGGACTGCAGGCGTGCACCACCATGCCCAGTTCTCTCCGTCTCTGTCTTTCTTTTTTATTGTTTTGTTTTGCAGTGCTGGAGATGGAACCCAGGGCCTCATACACGCTAGGCAAGTGCTCTACCACTAAGCCACCCCTGCACCCCTTTTTTAAAATGTTAATTTCAGACAAGGCCTTGCTAAGTTGCCTAGTCTGGCCTTGAACTTGTATCTTTCTGCTTCAGCCTCCCGAATAGCTGAGGTCACAGTCGGGTATCACCACCTCACGGGCAGATTCTTTCTTTTCTCTACAGAATAGACTAACCAAATCAAACCACCTCTAACACCAGGTCCCTGGGCTCCTTTTAGTTCAATCTGTGTTTCTTTTTCCTCTCTCCCATGCCACATTCTTTTCTTTTGTTCCCTGGAACCAGCAGGTACCGAGTGCTTGCTATGTACCAGGCACGTTCTAGCTGCAGTCAATGCAGACTGAATAAAACAGAATAAGGGAGGAAACACAGAAAGTGGTCAATACATGAATCTATACAATGTGATAAGTTCTCTGGAGGAAAATAAAGCTGGCCGTGAGGTCTGGAAATCGGTGGAGGAGGAGGGCATTTTATGTAGGCTGATCAGGGCAGGGGTCTTAGAGGTGAAGAGTTAGCCATGTAAGTATCTGGGAGAAAATATTCCAGGTGGAAGGATTGGCAAGTGCAAAGGCCCTGAGGTAGAAATGTCAGGAACCACCAGGAGTCCAGTGTAGTGTGAATGAGGAGGAGGGGGCAAGACAGAGATGTTGGGAGGGGTGTGGGGGGCCAGGGGCCCCCAAGCAGCCTGGTGCCCTATTCTCCAAGAGAGAGGGCAGGATGCATTCTCTGGACAGGGGAGTAACTGATCTGACATAGCTGGGCTCAGGACCGCTGTTATTACCAGGGAGCCTGGCTGGGCACATCTGGGAGGGAAGGGGATTCGGGCGCAGCCCCGAGTGAGGCTGAGAAAGAAAGGCCCTTCCCTTCTCTGGCCCTTATATTCTCCTCTGAAGCCGAAGGCCAAGCTGGAAGGTGGCTCATGTTCCTAGGGCTAAAAGTTACCCTCTGACCCCGACAAGGCCCCAAGCACCCCACTCCCCACCCCACCCCCCACCCCCACAGCGCAGGCGTGGCTCTGGGGAGAAGGTCGGGCCCAGGAAACAGCGGGCACCCTCCAAGCAAATGAAGAGTACTGGCTAAAGATAGTGCAGGGTGGGGTGTGGCTAGCCGGCCAGCCAGGGGGGCGCTCCCCGCCTCGGCCAGGTCAGGTCCCCTCAGCCTCCTCCTCCTGGGAGGCAGAAAATGGGGTGTGACAACTGCCCTGTCCCAACCACCTGGAGGGTCCGCCTATGTCACACATCCTCAAACCGCCTCCTCCACCAGACTGGGGCTCCCTGGTGACAGGAACTCTGCTCCCAGAGTAGAGATTCTGTGTCCCGAGCAGACTAAGAGTCCCTGGTGGCAGAAACTGTGCCACCCTGGTGGACCAGAAGCTCCTTCGGGGACGAGGTTAATCTGTATTGTTCCCTCCACTGCCTCACCGCAGTTGGGGAACCTTCGCTGTATTTATAGTGGCTTCTTAAAGTACTGCGTGCGCTAGTTGCAGCGGTACATGCCTGTAATCCCAGCCACTCTGGAGGCTGAGGCAGGAGGACGGCCACTTTGAGAGCACCCTGTGCAACTTGGCGAGAGCCTGTCTCAAAATAAAATTAAATTTAAAAAAAGAGGCAAGACTGTAGCTTTGTAGCTGGGAACCAGGAGCAGGGTTGATGGGGGCCCAGGCATAATCACACTCTCAGCTTCCGGCAAGGGACAAGCAGGAGGCTCCTCTCAGAGAGGCAGGTCGGGGGGGATGCGTGGGCAGGTGAGAACCCGAGGGTACTGAGCTCAGTACCACGGAGCAGGTGCTATGCTGAGTCCTTCTGAGACAGTGGTAAACCGCTCCTCTGACAGTGTTCAAGCACGGCCCTGTCACAGCGGGGCTGGTGGAGGTGGGACACAGGGCGAAAGGAGCTCTTGGCTCCCCGTGGGTGCCTGGCCATCACCTGCTCCAAACCCCAAGAGGGAAACCCTCGGGAATTCCTGCTTGTTCTCAGATCCCCACAGCTGCCCGTGGAAGCCACGGAGCCCAGCACCCCGAGCACGTGGGAGACTCAGGGTAGCCCAGGTGGGGCCCTGGTGTCCTTTTACTGATGCTCCTACCAAACTCCTGACCCAAGGTCGATGGAGGGAGCAGAGAGAGGGGCAGGGAAGGGAAAGCGCTGTGAAAGAGAGGGGTGAGGAGGAAGTGGCCACCAGCGTCCTCACTGTCCCCAGTCAGGACACACTGCGCAGACTCATTTTTAAACACAGTGCTGGGTGCCTTTCTAGCTGAGTCTCCCCGTATTTCCCTCCCACCTCCGCCCCTCCTCGCTCTCACGCAAACCCACAGGGGTCGGGTGACGTGAAGACTGTCCCCAGCATCTGAAGACTGAGGGATGCGACAGCTTTGTCGGACTTTGTTCAGACTGACAACGACGCGCACCATTGGACCAAGATGTCCTGTGTGCGTCACCACAAGTGCTCTGGGCTGACTGGGACACTGTCAAGTGTGTGATATGACAATGCCGGTGACATCCTTAGCCACCACCCACGGCAGGCCACCAGCACTCTCCTTCCTCCCAAATGCCACTGTGAAATGTCCCCACACGACCCTGGGGCGGGGGGGAATGACCCCCCAGGTGAGAACCACTACTTTAAAAATGCTTCTAAAAATGCTCGACATTAGGGGGGGAAACGTACAGAGCATAATACTGAAATGTATCAGTGGTGTCTAAGAATGAGTGTATTCTGCTTCTCCTGACACTTTGGACACCATCAATTTGCAAACTCCCCACCTAGCTGCCACAGCTGTTTTCTGGAATCTGCCCAAATGTGCCTGTTCCCCTCCTGACTCAGCCTCCCCGGCCCAGTCTTACCCAGGTTCTGAACCAGTGGTTCTCACAAGCCCTGTGAGCTCAGCACCCACTTTGGTACTGGCTGTGCATTCGGTCAGGTGGCTTCCAGCTCCGAAGGAGCAACGTGGGTACAGAGCCAGGAACCGCTTGGTGGGGGGCTCCCATGGCCTGAGGGGCAGCCTCGGCCAGACCTGAAGGCACAGACTCGTTTTCATGGCCCAGCAGCTGAACTGCTGAAGTCTCCAAAGCAGAATCTGAATCCACGACCAGCCTCAGAGCAACTGGTGGCGGCCGAGAAACTAGGTCACAGAGATACTGAATCTAAGATGGCAAAGACCAATGGCCTGAGAGAGAGACGGGCAAAGTGCATACACGTCTCAAGAAACAGAAAATACAAATGGATCTTGAACTTGTGATGGGGCATTCAACCGCACTCATGAAAGAGATGCAAATTAAAAGTAACTGAGACACCAATTTTCATCCATCAAGATGGGCAAAGATCAAGAAATGATAAATCGCTGTGTTGGCGAGGATGTCTCATTCATCAGTGGTATAAACCGCTACCACCTCCTAGAAAGGACGCCTGAGAGACCCATGTGACAAACACAAACGTACTTCTGCCTGTGATTCCGGACCTAGGAGTCTATGCCATGGAGACACCTACGCAGAAAAGTTATTTACCCTACTTCAGCTACTCTGTAACATGCAGATTTTATTACACCCTATGCACACACTAACTATTCAACCAATCAATAAGTCAATAACCAGCAAAGAGAAAAAGACTTTAAGTAACTGATCGGGCTCCACCGTGCCAGGTCCAGGTAAGTTTCCATTTTTAACCCTCTCTTCCTACAAGTGCCCTTGCCTGTTAGCTCAGGTGTCGTAGGTTTTTGGTTCAAATGCTGGATGATCCAGAACACGAGAGAAACTCACAACTTCCTTCCTCACCCCGTCTTCAAAGTGCGCAGCCTCCAAAGGACCTGCCCCTTATCTGAAGAGTGTACAGGGGCTGACATCGAGGGACACTGTTGCCCTGAAGCTACATGGCCAGGCAAGTGGAATCCTCTCCACCACAGAATCAGGGGCCCGGAGGCGCCCACATTTCTAATAATGCTTCAAAGCAGGAACTATGCATCACAAATCACGCAGCGGCCTGGGCCCCAAACCTCTCGGGAGTGGCAGGAGCCCCCAGCAGCCACCCCGGCTCCTCCCTCCAGCTCTCCCTGTGGCAATGTTTTAATGGTGCATTGCTCAAAGGTGCCACCGACATCACTTTTAAACCCACCCTGCTGCCACTGCCACTTCGTCATAAAATAACGCTTATATTTTAAGCAGTAAATCAGCGTTTGTCAAATTCTAAATTAGGCTACAGCAATATTTATTCATCAAAGGATAAATCTTCCCTGCACAGTCATAAAACTGCCTAATAATTTAATATGCTATCATTCTTACCTGAGACTTGTCAAAAAGTGGCCTAGAAGAGGCATGTGTTTTATAGTTGACTGGCACTAAGTCTATAGTTTATTAAATAGTTCGTATTTTTAATGCTCTCTAAGGGCAGGGGGGATGGCATGCAGAACTAGACCAGCCAACAGTAGCAATTCAAAGGCCGTTCATGCCCGGATGGGGGTAGAGAGAAGAGGACCAACAACTCCGCCAGTGAGAGGCAGCATGGAGCGTGCGGCGGCCAGGCCCCGGGCTCGAGGCTTCTCCCCCTGGGTGGCTCCCACACTTATAGCTGATGGTGTTTTGTTGTGGGGTGCTTTCTGTGCATTCGGTGCTCAGCAGCACCCCATTCCCTACTGGTGATCCCTCCCCCTCACACACCCCAACCATGATAACCAAAAATGTCCCCAGACACTGCCCAATGTCCTCGATCAGCCAACATCATCCCCACTGGAGCAGGAAGGCTCTAGATAAATTGAATCTAGAGGTGGGCGCTGGGGTAAATCCACCCCACTCCAGCAAGCAGGACGCATTCTTGGGGCTGCCTTTCCCTGAACTGCAAATATGAATCCCGGGGAATGCGGGAACCAGAGGCTGAGGTCCAAATCCAGCCCAGGCCAGAGCAGCCGGCAGACTGGGCCTCCCTCTGCCCTCTGTTCTGCAGCCCCACCCATCAGCCTTTTCCTTTACTGCTGCACACCCCCCCCCATTTCCTCTATGTTCTTCCACAACCTTGTGGTTTGCCGTGGCCAGGAGGAAGCCTCAGGCCGGCAGGCATCGGTGGATAGTGACCAACTGGGTTCCTAAGCCACAAACAAGTTAATTGTTCAATTGCATTCTCCCTGTGCAGGCGAGTAGAGAAGCCACCTCTCCCGATGCTGAACACTGAATTCCTTTAGTACTTAATCAAAGATAGTGAGGTGCTCTTTAATTAAAAAAAAAAGCCAAGTCCCTAGGTTCACATTGGATGTCACATTTCCCACAAGAATTTTCAGTTAACAGCCTGAGATGCGACATGCAGAACCTAGGAGATAAAAAAACTCTGGCTGGACTCAAGTGAATGTTAAAAGTCTCAACTTTGCAAGGTTTCAAAAAAACCAAACCCAGTGACTTTATTAAGGCAGCATTGGGACAGAGTGGGAACTATCAAAGTGACGTTGGTTCAGGACCATTTTCCCCATTTATGCTCATCCGTCAGGCAGTAAGAAGGCAGCCAGCTCCCGAGGGAGCAGAGGGCCCGGCCACCCACACACCTCGCTTATCAAGTCCATGTGGCAGCCGCCGACCACAGTCAGGCAGGTACAACTTCCAGTCATGCAAACCAACTTCTGTGCATTCTCGATTCATAAAAAACTGAAAATCAGACTGCGGTGAGTCTTACCTCAAAGCTCTGCCTACCTCCCGCAAGTTTCGTCCAACTTGACAAACGCCACCCCTCACTTCCACCACCTAGCAAACTTTCAGACAGCCTGCTGGCACTGCCACAGCAAGAGGGGGGCCCCAAGGCCTGGGCTTCTCAGGGGACTGCGCTCCACTAGAAGCTGTGGGGAGCTCCCCACGTTGGCCCACGAAGGTCAAGCAGGCAGCCCTATTTGATTTTGAAAACTGTTCCAGTCCCAGGAGCTTTGTCACTGTGCAGGACTTCACGAAATTAGCTAAGAGGCCAGCATGAGCCTTCCAAGCCTCCACCAAACTAGACCAGAGAAACAGCAAACAAAAACAAAGGTGCAGGAAGCAGGGAGGCAGCCCAGCTATATGCCCCGTGCAACCTAACCAGCCGCCAGCAGGAGGGACCCCACATCTCTGTCACACAGCATCCCCACTGGATTCATCGCAGAACTTGATTTAAAAAAGAAAAAAAATAGTTTGTACTGGTCTTTAACTTTTTCTTAAAACAGGGTTTCGCTATGTAGTTCAGGTTGGCTTTGAACTCTCTACGTAGCCCAAGCTGGTTTCAAACTTGCAGCGATTCTCCTGCCTCAGCCTCCTGAGTGCAGGGATTATAGGTGTTCACCATCATTTCCAGCTTTTTTTCTTTAGAATAGCCTGTCCCTCATGCATTTCTGATAAAACACAGTTGACACTGAACCTGCATGGCTGTGGCACAGTGGGAACAAAGGATCTCTGTGTATGAGTGGCCCGACTGTCCACCTCGCTATTAGGGTCAAGGTCAGGCAATGCACTGGTTCAGTGAGCTGGATCTAGAGGAGCTCTAATGCCAAATGCAGACACACCCCAAACCCAACCATCTCAGAAGCTGGCACCAGGGGACACCAACGGCTGTGACCAAAGCCACATGCTGTGACGTGAGGGACGGACACCCACTCCATCTGGTGTCACTGAGCAGACTGTACTATGCTTCCACTGCTGTCTCTCTTGGGGTGAAATAAAATCACCCCTGGGACCCCAACAACGTGCCCAGCAAGACCAGCTCACCGTCCATTCCAGCACTACCTGGGCATCATCACTCAGCATCCACAAAGCTTTCAAAGCTTGCTGGGAAGGGAGAAGGAGGCAGTGCGGGTGTGGTCCTCACACATCGAGTTCCTACAAGAGCACGGGCCTTTCCATGAGCTCAGAGCCACTCAAAGTCCCTCCCCAGCCACCTCAGCCAGAGCTAATCCCGCCACAGTCATCAAAAGGGGGCCACCCAGGACCACAGCTGCTCTGTGAGTGCAAAGCCAGTTGTCTCGGTTGCCCTTGCCCCACCTGGCCAGGCAGAGATTTGTCTCTGGATATGGGAAATGTGTCCTTCCAGGCAGGGAGCACGCATGACAGTTCTCACTGGGCTGGCTGGGGTCTTGTGAACAGCGCGGCACCTTCCCAATACTGAAAACTAATTCTGCAACTCTCTCCCTTCTCTGCCCCCTCTTCACTCCCTCAAGCCATTGGTAGGCAAAGAGAAACTGAGAAGCCAAAGCAGAAACAGCGTGGGGGAAGGAGCACTGGAGCCGTACTTGGCCTCCTTGATGTCCCAGGAGGGCTAAGTGTAGGCCTGCACAGGAAGGTCTCCCGAGAGGCGCCTTCAACCAGTTCTCCCCAAGCACTTGGGGAGCAGAGGGGGCCCACCGCACCGAACCCCTGCTGAACTTCTGCCAAGCTGGGGGTGTCTAAGGGTTCCCCAAACTTGTTTCACAAATGGCTACTTGCACTCCCCATAGATCTCTGAAGAAGCTGAGCTGTTTCAAATGAGTAAAAGCATCTACCTCCACAGTTTAAGAGACACACGATGTTAAAAAGAAAAAAAAAAAAAGGTCACCAGCGCTCTGAGTACACATCGTCCTCGTCCTCCTGCCCTGCGCTTTGCTCTGCCGCTTCCCCACTTCCTGTGCCTCCCTCACCTCACAACTTTTTTATTTTTGAAGCTGGTATCACTGTATGGTTTCGGCCGGAGGTCGCTGGAGGACAGAAATCACAACCACTCGACCATCAGGAAAGTACACCCAAAATTTCACCACCTCCCCTCCATAGTGGGCGTGCTAGGAAAACACCTGCAGGCGAGCTGTGTTTGTGGGGAGCGTCCTGTGTGGGCGATGGCCACTTAACCACCAGCTAATACCAGGTGGCTTAGAACTGGGAGCCAAGTGGAAAAATATCTGGCACCCACAGACCAAGAAACACCCGGGGGTACACATTCCAGATCTTGGGGTTACCCAGACCTCTCCGAATCCTTCCCTCACCCGACACTCCAGGCAGTGGCTGTCCCTTGGAAGAGGGACTGTGTGATGCAAATGTTTCGTGAGGGGGACCCAACCTCATCTTCAGCCTCCAAGACCAGAGCAGGAAGGGACAGCACAAGGGACACTGCTTGGCCAGGCTCTCCTGTGACAGAGGAGGAAACCGAAGCCAAGGTCAGCTACAGCTCTTAACTGCAGAGCAAGAACTGATCCTGGCTCCCTGATCTCCCAAGGCAGGGCTTCTAAAGATCTTATCAAATGAACAAGACATTCAGTTTGGCTGGCTGACCAACGATGGGGTGAGGAGACAATCCTAACATACCGTCTGTCTGTGAGATGTGACAAGGCCCCATTTTCCACAAACAGGTTTTGGGGGGAAGAACAGCCTCTGGTTCCAAATGTGCACAGCTCTGCCCTCCCCAGCACCCTCTCCTCCTCTGCCCACCGTCAAGCCCAGGCCTCCCTCGAACCCCACCTGCCCAGGACCTCGGAGCTTGGATCAGTCTGCTGGAGGTTCTGTGCACATGGGCCCCTGAGCAGGCTGCTTGGGCCTCAGGGTACCTTCCTGCTGCTTCCCCACAGACAAAGCTCTGCTCTCTGCTCCAAAATATTAAAAATGTGACAAGAGCTGTCGATGTGCAAGGTGATCAGCTAGGCACAGGATGGGCTTTGGTGCCAAAGGAATGAATGAATGACAGCACACAGCACAGCTCTGATGCCAATGAATGAATGAATGAGTGAATGACAGCACACAGCACAGCTCTGATGCCAAGTGAATGAATGAATGAATGACAGCACATAGCACAGCTCTGCCAAGTGAATGAACTAATAAATCAATGAATGAACAGTCAATCCTAGATGTCCCTCAATCATGTCTCCCATTTTCCTCATTTACTTAAAAAACGATAATACTAATATGTTCCATATTCAGCGGAAGCAAGGAATAAATAGGAAAGCCTCTGTAAAAGCTTTTAGGATGTACCTGGCTCACAGCAATCAATAAATGTTAGCTATTTCTTGTTAGCCACTATTATTACAGCCGCTGATGGAAACACAGGGAAATAAAGCCCCTTTATTATACCCTGGGCAGTTTTTAGGCTAAATAACTAAAAATCTGTGTATGTAAGACCCATCACTAAAGGATCATTATGAGAGGACTGGGCCGGGGGCCTGTGTAGCTACTGTGGGTCCCCCCAAGCGTGGCTCAGCATAGAATTTTCCATGCAAAGTCATGCGCTCATTTGTGTAAATGCTGCTTTATGGGTCTCCATGGCAGCCACAATACAAGCAATTAGGGGCTTCAACTTCCCAGTTCCTGCCCTCAGGAGCTTATACTCCAGCAGGGGGAAAAGGAAACCTTAGCATATGAAAGGAGAACTATAAATTCAAACTCAAAATAACGTCGGACAAGAGCACTAGAAACTCTAGTGGCCAGATAGCAAATACTTAACACGCAACTCTCCAACAAAACAAACGTGATTATTGCATTCTTCAATAATTTCCACAGTATAAATACTTCTGTAATGACCAACTTCAAGCCGCCAGCGTGAGTGCCACTGGACAGAGGCTTGGGAAGAATCATGCTGGATGGATTCTCACATCCCCAGCACAACCCCAGGGGCAGGTGATCAGCCTCCCTCAGAGGCCAAGGACGGGTGGTCAGAGACCAGCGTACAGAACTGATGCCTTTATGGTACCGCAAGTTACAGCGCCCACCTGAGGCCACGATTGTATTTCACCTTCACCTTTTGCTCAGACAGGTGTCGTGACCTTCATTTTGCAGAAAGAAGTGGGGTCAGCAAAGCACCGCCCGCCTGTCATGGTTCCCACTGGCCTTGGAAGGCAGGCTTCCTAGGCAGGGGTGCAGAGCAAAGCTCAGGACGTGGAGGCGGGGAGCAAATGGGACGGTGCGGGGTGCATCGGATGCCGGGCTCACACAGGTCTGTGCACACAAGGCACGGTGAGCCCCCAAACTCCCAAAGCTTCCACTGCACTTCCGAGTGCTGCCCTCCCTCCACCATGACCTACTATTAAACCCCGTATTAAGAGTAAGGAGCCACAGAAAAGGAAAAGCGTTTAAATGACAAACCACGCAGGACTGGTGAAATACTTCACGGACCATCCACATGACTGAATCGGTGCCGAGGCCCAAAGTCACATTAACAGCCCGTGCTCCTGACACACGGTCTCCAGAGCACGCTACACAACAGCACGTGCAGTGCGACTCGGGCTCTGTACAAACGAACAGGCCAGCGGACACCCCCACCCTGTAGGTGCACAGACAAAAAGCTGGGAAGCCGTCCTCGAACTCCTCACAGGAGGAGTCCCTGGTGCCCCAGGAAGGTGGAATGACGGGTGATTTCCCTTTCTCCTCTGTGATTTTCTATATGCTCCTACTTTTCTGTAATGTGTTGCTCTCTCACCATAAAGCAACAGACCAGAGTTTTACACCTGGGTTTTCACAGGCTAAAGGACTGCAAAGAACCAGTGAGATGAAGCCAGGAAGAGAATCCACGGAGGCAGGAGCCCGGCTGCCTCTAATATTTTTTTCTATATCCCCCAAAGAGAGGACGCAGTTCCCCCCGAATCTACTTCTACACACACACACACACACACACACACACTCAAGTGCACACTTCAGTACCAGCCCCTCACCCTCACCTTCTGCACACTGTCATCTCAACCCAGTGTCCTGCTCTGTCCATGGGCTGCTGGGGACAAAGCATAGGAGGCTCAGTGGAGAAGGACCCTTCAGGTGTCACACCGCATGCCAGGACTTCACATCCGTGACTGCAGCCCTACATCGATCGATCCCTGCTCGGAGCTGCTGCCCACGTTGTAAGGGAGGGAACCGAAGTGTACAAATCATATCTGGGGTCACAGAGTCAGTGAGTGCCTGGAATTGGGAAGGGAACCCAAGTCTGACCAGAATTGTCAGAGGACACTCGGGACCCTGGCCAGCAACTGGACTCGCCATCACAAATGCAAAACAATAATGGCCCAAGGCAACCTATTTTAATTTATACTTAGGTTGAAAGCAAAACACACCACCAGTTCTGATTTGAGAATATAAAAATATAGGTATCTAATCATTAAAAAAAAAAAAGAAGAAAAGGAAAGGGGAAGAAAAAAAGGCATTAGCTCTGCACTCAACCCTCATTCAGTGAAGTAAAAATAAAAACCGAGCCTTCCCCCAACACATTGTGCTTTAATGGAAGCGCCCAGCCGATCTTCTGCACTCCCGCCCACCCCAGCCCACTTCGTTTAAATTTAGGCAGCCACCAGGCACACTGTACCCAAGCGTGTTCCGTGCAACGAAGCCGTGGGGGCCTCATTTGTAACACCAGCTCTGGCTCCAGGGAAAACAGGACAGGCAGGGCTGGAAGGGCCAGGGTTCCCTCAGCCCCTTCTGCAGAGTTGGGCCTGGGACCCGGCAGGGCTGCACGGCACGGACTGCGTGACATCTCAGTGGCCAACTTCCCCTCTCTGGGTCCAGGCAGCCAGCCCTCTGCAAACCCAGTGGCCTGAGTAAGGGATCGCCCAAGCCCTCAGCAGTGCACAGCTATTGAGGGCTGCTGGGACCCTGGTGTGCAGAGGGGCAGCCTGCAGGCAAAGCCCCACACCCAACACCCAGAGGCCGGACAGCAACCCAGGATGTGGGCAGATCAGGGCTGCCGGCCTCAGGTACCCCGTAAATGTTTGTAAACAGGAGACAAAGAGGGGCGTACCCACAAGATGGCTGCAGAAAGGCACCCCAGAGAGACTGCACCCCCAGGACTGACCACCCCTGAGTCCCTACTCCTTTTGTGCCCACCGGAGAAGGGAGGCACCCCTGGCCGGCTAAGGAAACCTCTCCCAGCTTTCTGAGGCCCATGAGCCCACGGGATGCTTCTCCCCGGACCCGGGCCGGCTTTCCTTCCAGTCTCCCGCGGCGTCTTCCTTTACAGTGGGTCCATGCCCACCCTGGAGCAGAGGTGTGGGACACCTTGACAGCAAACCATAAGAGTCATAATCACAGCTCAAGGAGGAGCCCAGCCCCGGCCCATGCATAACCCCCGGCTCTGTGTCAGAGGCTTCCTGAATCTCGCTGCCCTTGGCGAGACCCCCGAGTTGACCACACTGCTTCAGCAGCCTGTGACAGTGATCCCTGCAGGGGCCCCGGGGCAATCAGACCTGACCCCAGTCAGACACAGTGGCATGCATGTCCTTTTCCTTCTGCCTGTCCCTCTGAGCAGGTGGACTCTTTCTTGGCTCCTCATTCACCGAGCTGCAATTGTGAACTGCAAAGAAAGCCAGAAAGACCACTCCCCCAAAGCCAGCCGACCCCCAAAATGTGGAACACCCAACCCTTCGAAAACAGCACTGCCAACGTGTGTATCATCCCACGCACGAAGTGCTACGGAAGCCAGGCTCCATCCGTGCCGGGGGAAAATGACGGAGAATAATGAACACTTTTGATCATAGGTAAAAGTATGGCCAAGGAAAACCATGAACTCTGATTTTAGATCTTCATCCAAACCTGGGCTCTTTCCTTTAAGAGCTGTGTGACCTCAACCAAGTTACAAAGCCCCTCCAAACTTCCTGTCTGAAACGAGTGTTACAGGCAAGAACACACAGAGCGTAGGATGTAGTCATCAGTTTCCCCTAGGAAGCCCACAGCATTCTCACTAACAGCCTGGGATGATGGCAGGAGAATTCTGAGCCCCCCAAGAACTAGGAGGCCCTGCATCTGGGAGCACATGGGCCCCTTCCCCTACCTAGTCCCCATAAGGTCTGCAGCAGGAGCTGTGGGCGTCACCCCCAGCCCCCAGCCGCCCTTGCAGACAGCAAGCGCCGCACAAATGCTCCTGGCATCTGACTTTCCTTTTCTTTTTTTTTTTTTTTTAGCAGCAGAAGCACAGACCCCAATATAGCGAACACAGATAAAAGGCAAGATGCTGGTGGATTCTAAGATTAACTGAGCCACAGCCCTGGGAGAATCTTGGAAACTAAAATTACACTGCAATGGAGGAAGGCGAGAGAGAAGAGGAAAAAGACAGAGGGCATTGGAAGGGAAAGGGTGACAAGAAAGCAGATGTGTAACAGCTGGGGCCTCATGGAGACGACGGTTCATTCATGTGACAAAACAGTAGCCTCAGTCCCCTTCCCCAACAGTACTGACAGTACCAACCTCTGTCAGTGGGGGCAAAGCACAGGACAGAGGTACCAGAGAGGTGCCCTGGGAAATATCTGGCACGAGTCAAACATCCCAGAACGGCATTCGCCTCTTATGACACCCCGCAGGAAATGCCACCTCCTAGGCCAAGACCTCTCGCCTTGTTCCTCTCCAGTTTCATGTGTTTTATTGTCCAATGACCCCACCAAACAGAAGCCAAGGTGGCCAACTCTGCCTGCTCCACACCTGTCACCATTAGACTCAGGTCGGGAGGCAGAAGACACTGACACCAGCCAAAGAGCAGCAGGACAAAAGAGTGGCATCATGGAGAATCCTCCAGAAAGAGTGACCAAAACAACTTTTCCTCCACTCCATAAAGACAGTTTAGGTGATCAAAATGAAGACAACAGAATATCTTCCCAAGCACCCCTTCTACCCCATGACCTGAATCCTATTGTTTGACAACCATTTAGCATCCTTGACCCTCCAGGAGAAGAAACCAAGGCAACCAGAGGAGGAAAGCAGGGGTTCTTACACGCAGAGTCCTCAGTTCAAATCCCACTTTAGCCCTTGCTGACAGAGTAGCCGGACGAGACGATGTCTGACTACTGACTTCACACACAGAACACTCAGTAGGTACCTGGTCTCCCTGGTGCCACCCTCCTGTCTTCAAGCATAACCCAAGGGGAAGCAGGTCTAAGCACTTTGCTAAGCCTTTAGCGGGCGAGCACCATTTAGGCCCAGGGTACAATTGCCTTGGTTTTTATACAGCGTGGGATAGTTAATATCCCTTATCCAAAAAACTTGGGACCAGAAGTGTTTTCCAAATTCTTCCCATGTTGGGGTACTTGCACAGACCTTAATAAATGAACATCCCTAACCTAAAAACCTAAAATCGGAAATGCTTTGATTCCAAAAAGTTGTAGGTTTGGTAGCACTGTGGATTCGGGATTTTTGGATTAGCTTGCATGAAAGAATCACGAGTGCAGCCACAAGGTTCTCCTGGTCTTTCTTTCGCCACAGCTCTTGCCAGGGTTCTCTCAGTGACAGAATTCTACTCAGCCTTCAAACCTCAGCTCCGAGCCAGAGCAAGCAGGTAAGAGAAAGAAAAACAGGAATGCCATGTAGAGAGGAAGAATGAACGAGCTGTTTGCTAACAATGCAATCTTCTGTACACAAAATCCTAAAGACCCCCAAAAAACTGATGGAACTGGTAGACGAATTCAACAAACTTGAGGAAACAAAATCAACTTATGAAGACCAGTAGTTTTTCTATGCTAACGATGAACTATCTGAAAAAGAGATTTAGAAAACAATACCATAAGTATTACTCAGCTATAAAAAGGATGATCCTGAGGCCTTCATAGGCAAATGGAGACAACTTGAGACTATCCTCATTAGTGGAATAAATAAGAATCATATTTATAAATGTCACGTTGTGTCTCTAGTGTAAAAAGTAATAAGAAATGTAGAAGTAATAAAAGCCAAAATGTGTAATAGCTATTGTAAAAAAGAGAGGAAAAGTGCTCTAAAGGATTTAACTGCAGGTATGTTTAAGTGTGTAGGATTGATGATCATATTACTAAGTTTTTGTTGGATAGATGAACAGAACTGGTTGCAGCCTCTCTGTTTAAATGTCCACTTTGTATGCTTTACTTATGTAACTTGAATAACTACTTCTAAGAGGACAATATGTAGTTATCAATTAGTGATTTCTTACTGTTTGTTTTTTGAAATTATATATTATTTCTACCCTCTTTCTGTTTTGTTTTTTCTTTAAATAAAAAAAAAACAATACCATACACAATGGCATTAAGACAGCATTTAGCAGTAAATTTAACAAAGGAAGTGAAAGATTGGTGTACTGAAAACTGTAAATACTGCTGAAAGGAAAATAAGGAATAAATAAATAAATAGGGAGCTTTCCCAGGTGCATAAATTAGAAACATTAACATTATTAAAATGTCCATACTATCCAAAGTGACCTACATTCTCAATGCAATTGCTATGAAAATTCTAATGCCATTATTCACACACACACACAAATGTTACGTTCTTATGGAACTGCACAGGACACCAATAGCCAAACCACTCAGGATCAAAGAGAATGAATTGGGAAGAGTACAACTGTATTTTGAAACATATTATGAAGCCATAATAATCAAAATAGCATAGGACCATCATCCAAACAAACATAGTAGACAATGGAATTGGATGCAGAGCACAGAAGTAAATATATCCTTAGTCAACTTATGTTCAGCAAAGATGCCTTGAACAAACAATGGGAAAAAATGAGGTCTTCATTAGGTGATGTTGGCCATGTGGCCTATTCACACTCAGATGGATGGAGATGGATCCTTACCTTACCTCTTATACAAAAATCAACTCAACTGGGTATGCTGGCACATGCCTGTAATCACAGCACTCAAGAGGCTGAGGCAGGAGGATCACCATGAGTTTAAGGCCAGTCTGCACTACATAGTGAGACTCTGCCTCCAAAAAACCAAAACAAAACAATCAACTCAAACTGCTTTGAAGATTTAAACATAAGACCTGAAGGAATAAAACTACTAGAAAAAAACAGGTAAAAGCTCTACAACATTGGTCTTGGCAGATATTTCTTGGATATGAGCCTCGCTGCACAGGCAATGAAAACAAAAACAAACAGATTACATCAAACTATTAAGCTTTTGCACAGCAAAGGAAACAATTAACAACCCACATATTGGGAGAAAATATCTACAAACCATACATCAGATAAAGAACTAATACCCAATATACACAAGCAACCCGAACTCCTCAAGAACTAGAGATCAATGCTATCCAAAAATGGCGAAAAACACGAATAGACATTTCTCAATAGAAAATATCCACTGGCCAGCAGATATATGAAAAATGTTCAATGCTGTTATCACACGAATACGAATCAAAACCACAAAGAGCTATCACCTCACACCTGTTAAACCGGCCACTAAGATAACAAGTGTTAGAGAGGATGTGGAGAAGAAGGAAACACTTGTACATTATTGGTGCTATTGTAAATTAGCTATAATCACCTTGGAAAACAGAACAGTGGTTCCTGGAATTGGTAAATATAGAACTGTATGATCTGCCAAAACCACTCCCAGATAAAGGTACCCCCCAGAATCGTGATCTGTGTGTCTAAGAGGTCTCTGCACTCCCGTGTTTGTGGCAGCAAAATCACAGAGCCAAGCTACAGACACCACCTTAAGTGTTCATCAGTGAATGAGTGGATTTCTAGAATGTGGCATATAACAATGATTTTTTAAAAGTCAGTCTGAAGCAGGAAATTCTGTCTTCAGGGCAATACAGGCGAATGTACAAAACACTCTAGTAAGTGAAATAAGCACTCAGAAAGGTGCCAAAAGACAAATCCTGTCTCATCTCACTTATATGAGGCAGTTTTGCTTTGTTTTGTTTTTGAGATAGGGTAGCCCAGGCTAGCCTCAAACTCACAGCGATCCTCCTGCCTCAGCCTCCCAAGTGCTGGGATCACAGATGTGTGCCACCACATCTGACTTATATGTGGAATTTTTAAAAACTGCATTCACCAAAGAAGAGAGTAGCATAGTAGTTTTCACAGGCTGAGTGGACAGAGAAACAGAACCCACTGGTCATTAGGTGCTGAAAGGGAAAATGTTCAGTGCTTTGTTGTGGAGCACAGAGACCAGCACTAATGTCAAATGCCATGTACTTCAAAACCGCTAAGAGAGGATTACAAGGGCTGTCGCCACAAATAAGTGGTAAACACTTGAGGTGAAGACTCTGCTGGCCAATAATATGATTATACACATTACTGTTTACCAAATAGAAACAAAACTTAAAAAGAAAACACTTTGGTAAAGCTTTTCAAGGCAAAGGAGAAGAACATGGAACCTGAGTAGGCCAGCACTGCCCAGGCCAGCTCCCAAGAGGCCTCCCGCCCATCCCCTCGCCCACGGCCCGGAGGCCCTGTCCCCTCCCCAAGCCCTCCCACCCTGTCCGCACACAGAGCCTGACGGGACAGAGGGAAGGCAGCACGCAGACAAAGGGCTGCGTGTTTTCCAGGGTCCGGGTTTGTTTTCTAGCTGTTTTTTGTTTTTTTTTCTTACAGTAGGCTGTCGGAGACTTTTGAAAAAGAAAAGTCCAGAGGAAGAGAAATGAAACAGACACACAGCATTTGCAAAAATAAAGCGAAAATGAAGAGGAAGTGGGTCCCTCTCATAGGTTTCTCATTAACTCAAGTCAAATTTTAGTAATCAGCCTGTGTTATGGTTTCCATTACAGACAAGAGCATATTAATCAAAAAGAAAGTAAGAGGCCCCGTGACAACTAAACTCCACTCCGGAGCTCCCCACTAATGAGATCTTCTGTTGTCCCACTATGAAGAGAGGGGCCCTGAGTTTCCTGGGGACACATACTGCAGGACAGCAAGGGAGAAGGCGCTGCGTGGTGGAAGACAAGAACCAATGCCAACATATAACCAGAAAAGGACCCACACCTCCTGAGTGGCCAGGTTGCCGGGGCTCCTGACTACTGCAGCCCAGATGTCATTTCATATTAAAAACACTGGGACAAGCAAGACCTTCCGCATTTAAAGCTTTAGAAAATTAATATGCATTGCTATAGTCCACGGCGGGCTGAATGCCTATGTGAAGTGACCAGAATGTGACAAAGGAGGAGGGAAGAACTCAAGTGGGTCACACTGAAACCACAACAATGGAATCCCGGACCTGTCAGGCAGGAACCAAGAGATGCTGTGGAAGGGGCCACCCTAAATGCCCCGTGCTCGGGGACTTACAGGGCTCAGCATGTGTGGCTCAGATGACAGATGCCTGCTGAGAAGACTGAGGGTTCTCACCACCCCTTGCCTCAGCTGAAAGGGGCCACGGTTGCACTCTGTCTCACTGTGGGGTGCTTTCACCGGGCACTTCATGCCCCCGGCTCACTGGACCTTGGTTTACATGGATGGATGCCCTGCACCAAGGACTGTACCTCCAAGGAGGCCAGTAAACACCGGGAGACGGCCATGTTCTCCATTCTAGACCTCACCCTGTGAGATTTGTGTGGTCTCTGGTGGTGGACGGGACTTAGGGTGCTTCCATCTTTGCGGATGAATTGGGTTGGACCCCAAAAGCTGGGGCGGGAAGAAGATGCAGACTCAAGGGGACACCACTGAGGAAAGAAGGGGACAGAGCAAAAGATGTCACCCTGACGCCAGGGTCCTCTGTGAGCTAACGACCAGTCACAGCAATCATTATCCTGAATACCCGCAAAGCCCCGCGGCCTCTGTGCAGACGGCGCTTAGTCCCAAATCCAGAATGGATGTCCCTGAAGACCTCTTGCCTGCTTCGGGAGGACACACAAAAAGTCCCTGGGAGATCCAAATCACGCCGGGGACCTTAGAAAAGACAAAGCTCGCCACCTCCTGTGCCCAACTGGCCAGAGCAGGGTGCGAGGGTGTGAAACAAACTGCAGGCCCTGTGCCATCCTGGAAGCACCTGGGAAAGGCCCAGCTGAGGCGACGCAGCTGGGGCCAGGGTGGAGCAGCCCCAGAGGAGGTCCTGGCACGGATAGGGCAGAGGGGCTCCACCCAGGCCAACAACAAATGCCAAGGCAGAGAGGCAGAAATCAGTCTACAACGCCCACTTTCTGAGCCCTACTATACATAGGCCTGAACGGGGTTCCTTAAATAGCAAAGCCTAAAACCACTCGATGGGAAGGAACTACCTGTAACCCTTTTTACAGTTGCTGAAACTAAGGTCGAGAGACCACATAACTCCCCAAGGCCCAGGGCACAGACCAGCACACAGGACCCGCTCGGCAGTGTTGGATCTGTCCAAACAGACTGCACCTTCCATGAGTACCCCCGGCCTGTCTCGAGCCCGCTCCTAGGGCACCTCTGGGGGTGCCTCTGCAGCCACCCTCAGCCTGTCCCACCTACGGAGGGGTGCCCACTGGGCCCGGGAGTCTCGCTGTCCAACCAAATTCATCCCCAAAGATGGAAGCACCCCAAGTCCCGTCCACCATCAGAAACCACACGAATCTCACAGGTTTAGTTTTAGCATAAAAAAACACAGCCATTATCAGGTGGCAGAGAAAACCAGACATTTTTACTTAAAAAGAACAACTGTCTCTGGCTTTGAAACATTGGTCTCCAAGGTCCACAGTCAAGAAACAAAAGTGGGTCCTCTTTGACAAGACAAAAAAAACAAAACTAAACTAATAGCCCATAAAAAAAAAAAAAAGACACAAGCATAAACCTCCAGCCCAGAAGCAGGCAAACGCAAACCCACACAGAGTTCTCTAACTCACTGTAACTCATGCCTACCCTAGATATAAGTAAAGTAAACTTCCAGCAGGAAAGCCAGGAGAGGGGGCTGAGGGAGCCAGGCACCCTCCCCCAGGTCTCCCCCCACAGAGACCACAGAACTCTTGTTGACACTGAGGCCAGGACAGAGCCCTGTCCTCCCAAATGGCACGTCTACCGGGCATCTGAAAGCTTTACAGTAAATGGTGACTCACGCTGTGGCCACCGTAGGTGCTGCGAATGGAGTGAAGTGAGTTTGTTCCATCCACATGAAAGACAAGTGCCAGGTGCAGTGCTGCGACCTTGACTCAGACTGAGACCCCTGCACGCCGCCACCCGTCAGCAGCGAGCCCAGGCTCGAACTCTAGTCACCTGGCTCCTGAGGATGGCGGGCAGGGAGAGGGGGTGCTGAGGAGGGGTTCTGTCCAAGTGCTTGGGCTAAGCCTCCCTGGGCAAGTTCTTTGAGCTTTTTTATTTTTCGTTTTGAGACCAGGTCTTGCAATGGATGTAGCTCATGCTGGCCTTGAAGCTGTGGCAATCCTCCTGCCTCAGCCTCCCAGGTGCTGGGATCACAAGTGTGAGCCAACTATGCCTGACTTCTCTGTGCAATTCTTTCTCTCCCAAGGATCACACACACCAAGGCCAACAACAAACAATGCTACTGCTCTCACAGAGATTCCAAGACCAGCTGTTCTACAGGCTTTTTTTTTTCCACGTAGTTTATTAAATTTTCAACTAACGGTGCCATCTTACAGGTGCAGGGCAGTGAGGAAGGTCAGCCAGGATCACACAAAGACCTAAGTGGAAAGCCAGGGCTCTTACCCACCCCTGCAGGTCTGTGAAGCCAGGCTAGGCAGAGGAGTAAAGCAGGCCTGTCCCCAGGATGCTCGGAGGCCAGGGTGGACAGGAACAGTCAAGAGAGCACTGGGTATTCTCAGAGATGGAGAAGTGCTCCAGATGTAGGTGGTGAGAACAAGGAATTAGGCCAAGGAACAGGCAAACATGAGACCTGCACTTGGTCAGTCTCACCTAGAACCTCAGAATGTGACCTTATGTAGAAACAAGGGCTCCCCAGATATGAGCTGACCATGTTCAGTCCACCTACTCCAACGCCAATCCAAACAGCGCCATGCGCGCATGCGTGCGCACACAGAGGCATGTGCATGGCCATGTGGCAGCAGAGGCAGAGACGGGAGCCATGCATCTCCAAGCTGAGGTGCACCCAGCAGGACCAGCAGAAGGCCCATAGCGCACTGACCCTCGGAACCTGGGGAAGCAGCCGCCCTTTCGCACCTTGCTTCCAGAGGCAGCTCCTCAGGGACGGGATAACGCCTGCTGCTGTGTTGCTCACTGGCCTGTGGCTCCGTCAGGGGAGGGTTAGGAGTTGTAGAGGACTCTGCCCTGCAGGAGTGGGGCCCATCCAGGGTGTTTCATAACCGGGGTGCACGGCCTCCAAATCCCTGGGCTCCGGTCCTGTAACTGCCAGTGTCCTCCCGGGCAGCACCGTTTGTCTGCTTTTCCCGCCCACATGCTCCTCACTGGTGGCTTCAGGAGCCAAACAGAACATCTGTCGCTGGTGGTGCCACACGTCCACCTGCAGCTGTCAAACTCAGCGTGTCCAAAGGTAAGCTCATCTCAGCTTCTCCCCGACCCTGTCCCCCCTCCTGGGCTCGTGCTTATCTCTGCTCCCAGGGTCCCACCAAGCAGCCCCAGAGCTGGGGACACCCTACACTCTCCTGCCCACCCCCCACCAGGCATCCCCAAAGCGCCTCTCCACTCGGGTTCCACCTTCCCAGACTGTGCTCAAGCACATCATGTGTTGTCCAGCCCCTGGAAGGACCCGCTTTTCTCCTGTACCCCATCCAGCCATCCGGATCCTCAGCCAGAGTTCAGTGAGAGCTGCCCAGTGCCAGCCCTGCTGTACCCAGCCACCAGGCCCTGGTGATTCACAGGCTCTACTGGAGTGGTAGCTCTACCCAACTCATTTCCCTGTCCTGTGCCTGCCAATCGCACCCTCCTCCCACAGTGTCCCTAGGGCACACCCAGTGTCAAAGGTACCTGGCAGTGAGGCCTCAGAGGGCTGCTTCCTTCATGCTCTCTCTGAATTAATTTACCAAGAGCAGTGAGACCCACAGCAAAGCTTTGGCCTAGCATGTGCTAAGGCCCTGAGATCAATCCCCAGCAACACAAGCGGACAAAAGAGCAGAGAACAGCTCACACTGGCAGGGTACAGAATCCCTCTGGCTTGGGACATATGCAGGTGGCTGGGGGACACTAAAGCTTTTACATATTTACTAGAGGCTGTGAGACCCACTCCAAGCTGATGAGAGGCAACAGATCCGTTCCCTGGGGGCTGGAGGTGCCACCATAGCAAACTCAGGCAACAGCAGCCACCAATATGTATGAGCTCCAAAGATTTTAGTGTCCCCTGAGTCACCTTCACAATAACCATCCCAAGTAAATGCTGTTATCCCCACCACTTCCCAGAGGGAAAGGCAGAGAGGCAGGACCATTCCAGTTGTGTCCCAAGAGGTCACCTACCAGGGACAGGAGACTTGGTTCACACAACAACCTGCTGCAATGCTGAGGACAGAGACAGGGCTCGCGTTTCCTCTCCTGGTACTGCCTAGGCCTTCTCATCCTCACTGGAAGACACTAACCAACCCCATCTTGGCCAAAGTCTTAAGAAGACACAAGTGAGATAACGCATGCAAACCACAGAGCAAATGGCAGCCCCAGCAAGTGACAGAGAAAGGGGAGATGCTGTCCTGAACACAGAGGCGCTGGGGCTCCACACAACATAGCCAGCCACATGCACGAGGCCCTGGGTTCAACTCCCCAAAAAGAAAGCAAGAGAGAAGGCACAGGAAGACTGGAACAGAAGCTCAGGCAGAGAGGAGCTCCCAGCTGTGCAGACGGAGGAGACGGGCTGTGGACCTCGGGGGACAAAGCCAACAATACAAAAGCAAGACAAGAATCTTCTGTGGTGGCAAAGATGGTAAGAGCAGCAGCAAACCTGAAGGAAGACTGCTGCGGGCCACACGGGTTCTCTGCTAACTCATCCCACGCCCCTTACGCTTTCCCTGGGGTGGCACGGAAGGAAGGGCTCCATTTTTCCTTGCTTAACATTTTCAGGGGGCCACAGGCTCCTCTCAATGGCTCTGCCAGTTGCCTTCTGTGGGGTGAAGCTGCCCCTCCCTGTGCCCCTCTAGAAGTGGATCCTGCCCCAAGCGACACACGTTCTGCAGAGCTGTGAAGAAACGAGGGAAACCAAGACTCCTAGTGCCCTGCCAAACTGACTTAATGAAGAGCATTCGCTCAAAAGCTGAGAACTCCTCTGATCTAACTTGTGGGTGCACCCCGTATCTCCTTTTGGGGCGGACACAAGGGGGTACAGAAAAGAGGTCAGTGATGTGCCCAAACCAGATGGCAGTGGAGTGACTCAAATCCAGCCCTGTGCGGACAGCCTGCCCAGTGCAGCCTCTACACCACCGCACGCTGCCCACGTTTCCTCTTTTTACTATCAGAATTTCCCCCTCCTTTCTTCTTCTAAAATTCTGTATTACATAACACATCAGTACTTTTACAGGGAAAAGAAACTAATCAGAAGTACATCAAACAAGCCTGGGCTTTTCTAGGTTCTTACTAACGCGTGCACGTAGCAAAGGGAAGCGGTCCCTGGTCAACCCCATTCTTGTTCCTGCCGTGTATCAAGTGGGGAGGCAGCTGCTGTATTACCACAGCATTTACCTAACTGTATTTTTTTTATTGCTGGGACAATATACCTGACACCTGCAGCTTAAAAGAGAAAGATTTATTTTGGCTCACAGTTTCAGAGGGTTAAGTCTGTGGTTACTGCCTTACGGCAGAAAGACAAGGTAGAGAAAGGGTACTCAGTTCCTGCCAGCCAGGAAGCACAGCAGAGCAGACAGTCTCCAGCACCCACCCCGGCACACCCAGAAGTGTGCATCGCTCGTCTCCAGGGCAGCTCTCCAGCCCGGTAAGTGGATAATCAAGAGTAACCGTCACACTGACCTCTCCTGATTACCTTCGTTCAGGTCACCCGCCCAACCCCCATGTCATACAAGTTGGTTTCTTCCGGTTTAGGGTTATTCCACAGGACTTATTCCCCCAAGTAAATCATGGTCAAAGATAGGAAGTGTCCTTGTCCAAGGTCATGATACTGTCCAGCAGCATGGTGGTAGCCTGCTTTCTGTCCCATGGGGCTCAACAGAGGGTTTTATAGGTTTGATCCTCCTGTGGCCAATATTACCGGCCCAGCCTTCACTGCAGACCCTCTGCATAGCCCACTTGGCTAGCAGGGCAACGCATACCTGCCTTCAAGGTCTGTATCAATTCTGTGTAATGCTTTCTTTTTCTCTCTCTTTCCTTCTTTCTACCACAGATTGAACCCAGGATCTTCTCACTGAGCTACATCTCAGATCTCTTAAAAAAACAAACAAACAAAAAAGTTGTTTGTTTGTTTTTTTCCTGATACCGAGGATCAAACTCACAACGTCATGTTTGCCAGTCAGGTACTTATGCCACTAAGCTAAATCCCCGGTCCTTTTTTTTTTTTTTTATTTTGAGACAGAGATATCCCAGTCTGAGCTCAGATTTGCAATTCTCCTGCCTCAGCCTCCCATGGTGCTGGGATTAGAGGCATATACCACAGTGCTCAGTTTTGTGTGCAGTTATGACAACCTGTCCTTATTCATCCATTTATTAGGACTGTCTTCTCTCCACCACCTTCCCCTTTAACAGAATTTTATTCTTTTTATCCTGCAGGTTTCATTCTTTTACAGTAGAACACATCCCACTCTGTTAATGATCACTTTTATAGAATTTTCAAACACATGTGCTCTTCACGGCAAGGAAAATATTCCATCTGCTTTTTCTGGGTTTTAAGAGTTTAAAACTAACTTTTTAATACATCCAGAACTTATGGTGTAGAATATGAGATATAAATCGGAATTCATTTTCTCTACATCCCCGAGAGCCATTTAAAGATGATTCCTTTCCCTACTGTGTGTCTACAAATCTGTCACCTATGCATTTCCTTAGACCTATCTTATTGTACCAATCTTCCTTTCTGCTCTCTCCTATCATGGTCCACTTTTGGGGGGGTGGGGGGGTACTGGGAATTGAACTCAGGACCTTGCACTTGCCAGGCAGATGCTTATGCCACTGAGCAATATCCCCGGCCCCTTATGATCCACTTTTAATAACTACTGCTTACCTGTATGGTGTGCTTCCAGATGTCCTATGCCAAGATTTCCAAAACACCCTTAGGTATGTGTGTCACCAATTTCTTCTGATTAGTGTTTTTTTGGGGGAGGGGTCTTTTTGAGACAAGGGTCTCACTATGCAATTTGGGCTGGCATTGAGCTCACTTTGTAGCCCAGGCTGGTCTTGAACTCAGAATGATCCTCCTGCCTCAGCCTCCCAATTGCTGGGGTTACAGGCATGCGCCGCCATCTCCTGATTAGTATTACTATTATACTTTTTCATGGCTTACAAAGTATCTCACTGGACTTTTCACTGCCAGGTCATGAAATCAAGACATAAACTTTGGAATATCAACTCTTTAATACTTTAACTTGTGTTCAGAAGCAGCCACTAAGGATTTTGTAATTTTCTCTGAATAGAAATTGTGTCATTTGCAAACAGCGGTATTTTTATCTCTTCCTTCCCTATACCAATCCCTCTAGTTTCTTTTTGTTCCTATATTGTTATGACAAGCATCTGTTAAACTTTGTTAAATAAGAGGCGAGATAAGGAGCATTGGTTTGGTTCCTGTTTTTCAGAGCACGCTTCTAATACTTCTCCACTTCCAATCTGCAGCCCTTTCCAAGGCTACCACAAGGTCATACCACGCAGGCCTTTTAGACTTCTTAGAAGAAAACTTCAACATACATGTTTTTATTTTTATGATACTTTATAATACATAGACCGAGTCTCACTATGTAGCCCATGCCGACCTTGAACTCACAGGGATCCTCCTGCCTCAGCCTCCTGAGTACTGGGATTACGGGTGTGTACTGCCATGCCCATCTCAAGCCTCACTTTTCTAAAGAGCTTTTTTAAGTGACATTAAATTCATCTGGAAAAACTAATAAGAAAATTGAGGTATGACTCTTGATGCCCCGGTTCGAATGTCACCTCCTCCAAGCCTGTTCAACCTTTACCTTTCTGAAGGAGGTTCCTGAGTTCCTTCCTCTGGAACCCAACAGAGTGAATCTAGAACTGACTGAGGGAGCCAGGACATGTGACTGTCAGCAACACAGACAGAGGGACATCTATCAGAGGTCCCATGGCCCCGGGTGGCTAGCTAGGCAGGACTCTAGCCCTGGGAGCAGGACTGGTATTCTGCCCACTAGTAACCAACATCACAGAGGCCCAGCCAGGGTCTGTCAGTTACCCAGAGTCCCTCAGCCAGGCAGTGGCCAAAGGAGACCCAAACTGCCGTCCTCCTACCCACACACACCGTGCTATCCCACACAGAGGGACAGAGCAAGGCCTCGGTCCTGGGACAGGAGGACCTGCATGCCAAGCACAGCAGCAGCGTGGGAACCCGCCCAGAGGCTCTGAGAAGAGCTGAGACGCAGAGAAGGAAACAGGACTCGGGAACGAGACAGGAGGGAGCCGCTGCCAGACCGTGTCTGAGCGCAGCGCCCTGGGCAAAAGCGACCTGGACTTCCATTTCCTCAGACCACGTGCGACTGTCAGAGCTGTGTGTGGACAGACAGAGCCAGAGGAAGCAGATAACAAGGCTGGAGACCCCCAGGGACCAGTGTCAGGTGAGCAGGCTTCCCCCGCCTGGGGCATCACAGGGGCGTCTCGGCCTTGGCCTCCTCATGTCCCATCACTCCTGAAGGACCAGTGGTCACACCTGGCACACCAGCGTGGCCTCACACACTTGGCAACCTCAGCCAGCTGCACCAGGGGAGCCCTGCGGCCCTCTCCGGGAAGTGTGTGGGCACCGAGAAAACCTGAACGAGGAAGAGGCGGAGCATCCCGTCTTCACCACACGGAGGGCCAGCAGCGTGGCCCCTGTGGCTGGACCCTGAATAAGTGGACTCAGGAGTCGGAGAAGGGGCACGTGCTGTTCCCTCCCCACCTGCAGGTGGCTGGAGACTCAGCATCAGCAGGACCTGAAGCTGCATCTCAACAAGGTCTTGGGAGCCGAGGAGACCTGAGGGGTGGTGCTGTGCTTGTGGGGATGTAGGTGCAGGCACGAAAAACAAAGGAGAAAAGAAACACTTAAAAGCCCAGATAGAATTAGTAAATAAGAACACAAGTGCTGAGGAAGAGAAAGCTGACTCTTTGGGGGGGGGGATCTCATTTTTCCAGGTGTCTCAGTAATTTTTCAAAGGAGTGAACTGATTGGGTGTGGTGGCACACACCTGTAATCTCAGCACTCAGGAGGCTGAGGCAGGAGGATCACCCTGAGTGCTAGGCCAGCCTGAGCTACACAGTGAGCTCAAGGCAGCAAGACTTGGTCTGAAAAGTCAAAAACTAAAACAAATAAAAATGATTGTACTGGAAACGTCAGAAAAACCCAAAGACTCAATAAAGGAGCCTTTGATACGATGTTTAAGGAACTGAATTTTAAACTACTAACCTTGAAAAACAGTTAGCAGGGTGACATTTACACATTCACAAGATTTGCTAAATGCAGAATGAGAGACACACAGAGCGACCATGGAGGAGGAATTAGACAAGCCAAGAACAACCCAGCAGACAGCGCCCAGACTCGGCAGGCTGAAGAGTCTTTCAATAATGTGTAAACATTTTTAATCACTCGCATGTACAAGCAAAACATTCATACTTTCCTTTTGAGAAACTCAATATGTTTGTATAAAGCACAGGTTCCTCTCAACACTCCGGCCCCCGAAGGGCCCTCCAACACGTGCTTTCTCGGGCTTCTTTTGTCTGGGTGTCTGATCCCAGTAAAACCACAACACAGCACTGGCAACGCGATGATGTGCTGGAAGCAATTAATTTTTCAAAAATGGTGTCACATCACGCATACCGTTCTGCACCTTGGCCCCCCCCCCCAATACACTATCCCCTTCCTGGGCATGTTTCTATGGCCAGGTGGCAATCTGACACGTTCCTTTTAACTACTTTATTCCTTTGCTTCACTTTATTTTTATCAGTGCTTGTTTAGGGTTCACGGTGAGTGAACTGATCACGAGGAGCTGGTACCCGTACCTGCGGTGACCTCGCCCTTTCCACTCTGCCTCCCTGTCCCTCCCTCTCGTTCCCTCCATCCCTCCCTCTCGTCCCCTCCCTCCCTCAATTTCCTTGCCACTCGTAGTGTTTTCCAAAATTTCCAATTGAGACTCACTGCCAGAAACACGTTCTGTGCTGTGAGCCAGTTCACACTTTGAGTTACACAAAAGCGAAACAAAAGCTCATCAAATATTTCACCCACACGACACTCGAAGCACTGCCTGATTTCTATTCTTTGTTTCACACTACATCATAATCCACTAAATCGATTTATGGACCCACTAAGGGTCTGAACGTCCCAGGATTTATCTAACCCGCCTCCTACCCTCGGATATTTACAGTCCTGTCTCCAGTTTTTCACGATCACCACAATGTGCGCCCTGAGCCCACGAGAGTTTTTCCCTAGGGCACATACCAAAGCTGTTGGCCTATGACATGCGATTTATAATTTAGATCAGTATCGCAAATTTCCCCCCAAAGCAACTGGATCCATTTATTCTCACCAGCAATGTACAAAAGTACTTTTTCCTTATACACTTACCAAATCAGGGTCTAACCCAATGTTCTGATCTTCTCTGATCCAATAGGTTTGGAATCCTCCTGTCACAGTTCTGGTTGCATTTTGATCATTAGACAGCTTATGTCTCTTTTCATAGATTTAATAGCCGCTCACACTTTTTGTCTTGTGAATTTATGTCCATGTCCTTTGCTTCATTTCCATTGAGTTAATGACCTTTTTTATTTATTTCCAAGAGCTCTTTGTAGAATAAGAAAATTAGCTCCTTTTAGCACATGCGTTATAAATAGATTTTGCTCAGGTTATCATTTATCTTTTGGCTTTGTTTATGGTGTTTTTCTAAGGCAATGGTTTTCATTTTTCATACTGTCAAATTTATCAATCTTTTATTTGCTGCCTGCTAAGATTTGTGTCAAACTCAGAAAGGTCTCTCTGTTCCCAGATGACAGAAATTCTTCTAGTGCTTTTCTATCTTAACACATTAGTTCAATCTCTGATAGACTTATTTTAGCCTGAGACACAAATTAGGGCTCTGGCTATCTTTTCTCAGAGAGCTCTCCAGTTTTGAGGATCCTTTATTTCCCCCTACACCAAAAATTCAGCCTTTATCACAAACGATACACGCATTCCCCCAAATCAGCTCAGGGCTACCTACCCTGTTACATTAATTGTTCAGCCAATCAGCTCCAAATTATTTTCATTATTCTGGCTTTTAAAATGCTTGCTGATTGGTAGAGAAGGAACTCTTCCTGCCTCCATTTCTTTTTCATATTTTTCATGCATGTCAATTTTTTCCATATAAACTTAGAATCAGCTTTTCTATTCCCAAAATAATCCTACTAGTAATTTTACTGCAATCACACTTTAACTGTATAGGAAAGTGACATTTTTATCACACTGACTACCTAGTCAAGGTTATATTATCTTTCTAAGTCATTTATGTCCTTCTGTAGCATTGACACTATATGCAAATATAATTTTATTAAGCTTAAAATTAGGTATTTTATCTCTTTAGTTGCTGACAAGAGTGGGATTTTTTCTTCCCTTCGTGTTTTCTAGGTTGTGAGAATTCCTGACCGTGGGCATTAACACCATCCAACCCCCTTGCTGGATCCTCCCATTTATTCTTTAATTTGTCACCTCCTTCTAGCTTTTATACCTCTAACTTCTTTCTCTTATCTAATGATGCCAGCTTATTCCTCCAGAGCGAGGTTATATAATTATCAGCCTTAATTGGGATTTTAATGAGTATACATCTGGCTTTTTTTTTACTGCTTCAATCCTAAGCAAAAACTTTGACCACTGGCTTCACAAAGCTCTATTTCCCCATCCTGAGGAGATATCTAATTATTCCTATTAGGAGGGGTTTTTTTAAAATTAGGAACAGATGTTTAATTTTTCATAAACCAGTTTGGCATCTTATTTTCTCCTTAGATCTTTTAACACGGTGGGTTTTTATTAATAGACATCCTAAACTTAACCCAAGCCCGCATTCCCATTCGGAAACCCACGTGGCCGCGATGTGCGTGGGGGGCTGCGGATCCCACCTGCTAGTCCTCAGGGTTCTGCGCCTCAGTCTTTCGAACCGAGCCCATTGGGTGGTTTCGGGTCCACACGGGTCACCCCGCCTGATACTCCCTTCCTAAAAAGAATTCCAGCGTTCTGCCTGTGCTCCAGGACAATTTAAACAGCAATGGGAATCAGCTTCAATATTTGAAAAAATTTACCTGGGAAACCATCTGATGCTAGCAGGATTTTAAGAAGCAGCTCTGGCAACTTTTCCAACTTCTTCTTGGTAATTGGTCTGTTTACACTGTAATCTATTCTGGTCTTTTTTTTTTTTTTTTTTTTAAGAACACATACTTTCGCATTACATAAACAACTTCTAAACATAGAAAACGATCCTGCCAGCCCAGCTATAAGAAGCACACGTAGCCTCCGCCCCAAACCTCACTGAACAACACCCATGGGCTGGGTCCACATGTCTGCACCGGCTACTCGTGCCCCTCCAGGTCCCAGCTCTCCTCACCCCCAGAGCTACACACACACACAAGACAAACGAATTGGAACCAGCCAGAAACATGTTCCAAAGCCCCTGGGCCAGCCCTGGATCCCTCCTTGGCCTCACAGAGGGCAGCCCTGTCCTGTGGCCCTGCAGCCAGAGAGCTCCCCGGCGAGGCCCTTTCCTTCTCCTGCCCTAAGCATCCCCCTCTCCCTGTTCCCCCAAGTCCTCTGCCCCTCAGTGCCCAGGATGAAGGAACCATAGTCACTCAACAGCTGCAGGAGGCGTACAAGGGTCAGGATCTGCCCACGGGAACAAAAGTCCCCCAATCAACGGCCCAGAATGACCAGGAACTAGAGGGCAGCACAAGGCACCTCCAGCCAGGGAACCCTCCAGGCACAGAGGGGACAGCCTGAAACTCAGGGACCCTGGAGCCCCAGGGAGAGGTGCAGGCATGACACAGCAGGCAACGAGGGCCAGCGTGGGTCCCCCATGGGGAGGAGACAGGAAGAAAGTGGTGTTTTGGTCACACCCTCCACAGGCTTAGAAGCCAGACTTGCATTCAAGGAAATCGCTCACTGTGCCAAGAACTCAGTAGGCTGGGTACATAAACCACAATCCCACGTTGATGCCACAAGTGAGATGGAAACACACACACACACACACACACACACACACACTATTCCAGACCTTAAAGACAGGAGTGCACTGGAGTCACATAGCTGTTTTTTACACTGCTACACAATAAAAACCACATTGTTTTTACTGTTTCGCCAATCACTAAACTCAGGGAACGTCTGTGCACACCTGATCACCTGAGGGTGCTGTCCAAAGCGCACATCCTAAAGTGGGCATTGGTGGTGCTTGTCTGAAATCCAAGCAGTCTAGGAAGCTGAGGCAGGAGGATCATGCATTTGCGTTCAACTTAGCAAGATCCTATCTTAGAATAAAAAATAAAAAGTGCTTGAGGTATAACTCAGTGTAAAGTCTCTGGGTTCAATCCCCAGTAGCAGTACCAATAAAAAGGAGCCAACAAGCAGAGGTCCTGCTTTTGACAGCTAAGCACTAGACAGTGCTGAGGCTCTGGGGGTTCACTAACACATGCAGAGGAGAACTGGGGCTGCCCAGGGTCCACAACAGAGTCATAAACAAACAGCCCATCCTGTAGCTCTGGCAGCTAAGGCTCAGTAGCAGGCAGGCTGCCCCACCATTAGTAAGTAGAACCGCCCCCTGCATTTCACAACTTCGGTCTAATTATTCTCACCCTAACCTCACAGCAGCCCTGAGCCAGATCTTAAGTGCTGATGCCACTAATCAAGCCATAATGCCTCAAAGTGTCATATTATTAGCATTGATAACAGAGCGGTAAAACAAATCTTCAACCACCCATCTATCGGCTTTCCCTCCCAGCTGAGGCCATCCATCCATCTGGGGTTCACTTTACATCTCGGGTCAAGGCAAAATGCACCTAACCAGCACGGAACTCCACAAACCCTACACCCAGGAAGGGTCCTGCAGCTTTTTAAATCAACCACCCCAAACCAGGCTTGGGGGAACCAGCCTGCAATCCCTGTACTCAGGAGGCTGAGGCAGGAGGATTACAACAAGTTCAAGGCTGGCCTCAGCTACACAGTGAGTTCAAGGCTGGCCTAGGCTACACAGTGAGTCAAGGGCAGCTTGAGCTAAAAAGTGAGACCCTATTTCAAAACAAACAAACAAAACAAAACAAGTAACAACAACAAAAGAGAATCAATGTGTGCATCACTCCCTAGAGGAGAGAAAAGCTCCCCGAGGCCACAGGCCCTGCCTCATCCTGCTCTGGGCGGGCAGGCAGGGCCAGGCCGGGCCATGGAGCTGATAAGGAGCGGGCATCCACCAGAAATGAGCCCCCAGCCGCCTCCTCAGCCCACGCGAGAGGAGGAACAACCGCCTCCAGCTGCCTCTCGGAAACTTGCCAGCAAGAATTCTTGATTGAAGGTTTATCTTGCCTCGCAGCACTATTTTCTTTATAATGACTTTTTAAAATTATGTGAATTATAAAAGTAATTCATGTTCATTACAGAAAATCAGAAAACATTTCATTTTTAATAACCCAGTGAAGCCATAAAGCAAATGTATCTAAGTTAACAAACAAAGCAGGAAACTTACAAAAAGAAAGTCCCACGAATAAACAAATCTTAATGTATTTATTAATTAAATCCGGAATCAAAGAAAGCCAAGGGTTGGAACTGACCTTCCAGCGACTGAGCAGGTCTGGTCCTGGGCTATGTCACGTCGTGTCGGTGGGGGCAGCTGTGGCCACCCCGCTTCTGCTTCAACACTCCCCATTTTTCCCGTCCTTTTCCAGACAGCCTGGGCCATTCTGGGGACAGCTCTGCCAATGCCCTTCCTGCAGTCGAGGGTAGTTTCATATGAACAGGCTTTGGGGGGCTCAACTGAGATTCAGATCCAGGCTAAGCCTCTTCTGTGGTCCCTGACCCTGAGGAAGTCACTTCTGCCCTTGGAACCTGACCTTTCTCTCTCTGAGACTGGACCAATTATGGCTTCACAGGCTCCTCATGAGATTTGGGAGGTACCAGGAATTGAACTCAGGACCTTGCACTTGCCAGGCAGGCGCTGTGCTGCTGAGCTATATCCCCAGCCCTCCTCAAGAGATTTAAATGAGAAAATGGACCTGCAACTCTTAACAAAATGCATAGCGCAGTCTAAATACTTGATAAACAGCAAGAATTACTATGAAAGGAAAACGTATCACAATCAATGGCTTTCAAACTTTCTCTACTCTCATCTCCCTGAGAAAATGTCATTTATATCATGACACAGTACATAGATCTATACATTCATATAAATATATAAAATAAGTATTTTCAAGACACTGGTGACCTATATACATCTAACCCATAAGGTTTTATCCTATTCCACGCTTTCCTTTCTATTCTATTTTTATGTTTCCTTTTCTTTTCTTCTGTTGTTTTGTTTGGAGGTAGGGTCCTACTGTATCACCCAGGCTGGCCTTGAACTCATACTGATCCTTCAGCCTCAGCCTCGCAAGTGCCGGGATTACAGGCCTGTGCCACAGCTCCTATTTTATTATTTTTTTTAATCTGCTAACATTGATCACTAGATTGACTCTACAACCTACGAAGGAACTGCTAATTGCAGTCTGCAAAACACTGACTTATGGTACGACCGAGTATCTCCTATAGCTTCCACCTCTCACTACCTGCTTTACCTGCTAGAACTACATGGAGAAAAGCCCCGTCCGCCCTCCGCGCGTTGGAACTTGGCGTGAGGCGGCTCGCTGCACGGCACTGACTTTCCAATCCCTTTGGTGCCAGCTCTGCTGGGCTCCCTCCTGCCTGCCTGCGCACACCGCGTGTGGCAGCTGCCCCAGATCTCTTGGTGGCTCCAACGTGGCGTCGGATCACGCAGCATCTTTTGAGCCTCCACGCAGGACTCTCAGTCCCTCCCCCGGCGCCCCGCTGGGTCTCCCCAGCCAGTCCCTGACTTCTCTCTGAACGCTACGGCTTCCACACTAAAGGCCCAGGCACAACTGCCCTTGCACAATTCAGTTAGAAGGCACCAAGGCTCATCAAACAAGAGCGAAAGTGAGGAAGACTTTCGTTATGCAAATATGAGCCCAAATCTTCAACCAGAAAGTGTCTCCTTCTTATTCATCTCTGAAACGGCTCTGCCTCCCAGCTCTGGGGCCACCCGGCGAAGGCCTTGCCCTGCCGCACCTCGCATCTCGGTCCCCTCCGTGACGAGGACTCACACCTGGCTGCAAACACAGCTCTTCGAAGCTGACAGCGCCAGGCACCACCTCGCACTGGCAGGAAATGATCAATATCAAATGCAGCCGCGTCTCCCATAGCCTATCTGCGTTTGTGGTCACCAAAAAAAAAATGCATTCGTGGTAATTAAGTAAATGCACACACATGCAACCAGTGGCATTGCTCCGTGGCAGAAGGTTTTGTAAATTGGGTTTAGGAAAAAAAAAAAAAAAAAAAAGCTTCCAAAGCAATGACCAAAAAAAGACAAACAAAAAATCCATTCAGCCTCCAAAACCTGAGCTGACTCCCCCTGGCTCAAGTGTGCATCACTGCTCCAGGATCCTCTCAGAGTCCATTGAGAGACCATGCTGGCCACGCCTGTGAACCCAGCACTCCAGAGGCTGAGGCAGGAGGACTGCCATGAGTTCCAGGTCAGCCTGGATGGATTACATGGGGAGACCTTGTCTCAGCAAATAAAAAGGAAAAAAAGAGAGAGAAATGCCAAGCCATAGCCCATCTGCCACCCAATACACACAGCTTGCTTATTCTATGCATCCTTAAACGTGGGACTTTTTTTTTCTTTTATTGTCTTTTTGAAACAGGGCCCACCTATGTTGTTCAAGCTGGCCTTGAACTCACTTTGTAGCCCAGGCTGGTCTTGAACTGCAGCAATTGCCCTGCCTCAGCCTCCTGAGTGCTGGGATTACAGGTCTGCACCACCATGCCTGGCTAACAATGTGCTTTTGAGTTTGAGTTGACTCTGAAATTTAATTTCAAAAAGTTCCTGCTGTATGGAACATTCAGGGTCTTCCTTCCTTAGATTCAAACTTACATTACTAAGATTCACTCCGACCCTTGCACATAGACGTTTTCCAGGTATTTTGGTGCTGGAGGAGAATGGTCCTACGACCACAGCGTATTTACTCATTTCCAGCTTGTTGGGCTTCTGGGTTTCTGGTTTCACTATCTAATGCAGCCCAGTGTATTAGGAACATCCTCAGTAGCCACCTGCTGATGCCCACGGGCACGGCTTTCCAGGATCATTGCACGCTCAGGAGTGGAAACACCAGAACACACTGTACCCAAACACACAGCCTTGCCAGGAAATGCCAAAGGGTTTTTCAAGGTGATTGCATCGGTGAACACCCCACCAGCAGCCCACAGACAGAGGCCTCCAATGACCTATCCTCTCTGGCGTTTGCTAATGCACAGCATCTGAACTTTGCCTGTCACACGGGAATTAAGAGAAGTCCAGTGTCACTGGAAGCCCATGGTGGCATCCACTCCCAGCCTAACTCCTGCGGGTCCTTTCACAGCTCAGCTCTCAGGACCCTGCTAAGCACCTGACGAAAGACCTGCTTCCCACCTCTGCGGTCGCCCAGCATGCACAAAGCAGCGCTAGTTGATTGAATGCATGATTAACTGGTAATGAGCCAATCCAGCTAGCCTCGGGCTCTGGTCTGACTGTAGGAGAAGCCTTGGCTCAGAACTCAGGGTCTGAATTATCAAGGGTGTGGAAGTAAGGAGGCTGAACCTTGGCTCTCGGACTGAAGAGAGGACAGGGGCTAGACTGAGAACAGAGAGCTTCCTGGTGCCTCCGTCGTAGCAGTCATAAGAAAGTAAAAGCCACTTTTGTGAACTGCACACCCAATGCCAGCCACACTGCACACTGAAAACAGCTCCTGTCTATGCAGCACGTATCCACCGGCTAGATTATTCATCAGGTCCTTACAACACTGCCATGGAACAGATGTGAATGGCACCCTACCTTTATCTTGCAGCAAAGAACCTAAAGCTCAGAGAGGCTAGGAAAAGCACTCAGTCACACACAGCTCATATGGGGCAAAAGCCAAGTCGGACAAGGCAAGTGGGGCTCCAGAGCACCACAGGAGGGGCTGCAGCTGCCCTGAGCTTTCTCTCCCGGGGTCTCGGCTGCTTTTCCTGCCCTCTGCCTCACACACTTCTGCAGACTCCATACCCACTAAGACCCTCCCTGCACCTGCACCCCACGTAGAAGTTCACCCCACCGTCTGCCCCTCACATCTGCACTTACCCTGGCTGTGAGATGCTGGGTCTCACCCCACAGGCTGACAAAGGGACCTCACTCAGGCCCCAGCTCACCCAGACGTTCCCAAGCCGGCTCGGAACAGCTTCTTGCTAACTGGAAGCAAGAGCAACCTCTTGCAAGCCAACGCTCACACCTGAGGCCCATGACCTGCTGGGACCTGCAACAAATACTATGTAGCCACTAACACTATACAATCCGGAGGGATGCACAGAAATAGGCCCGAGAACTTCCACGGGGTGGAAAAAAAAGAAACTCAAAACAGTACCTCCCGGCCGAATGTAAGTACAAATGATATCCCAGACAACCAGGATAACAGTAACAGAACCGTGCAGGTGCACTAGAACTTTCTTCTAAAAAGTAACTTAGGCCCACCATGCCCCCTACAGAGGTATTGGTCAGAGACTGAGAACACACGGGCTCTCAAAGCAATACAGCTAACAGTAGCCAAGAATGACCTGCACCCAGGATAGCACTCTGTGAAGGTCACAGCCAACCATGCCTCTGTGTTGATAGCTGTGTCTGTACCATACCGGGGACACTAGCAACCACGGCCACCTGCTGCTCCAGCCCACCGCCCGGTTTTGCAAAACAAGCCAGACTGAACAAGCCTTAGAATTCACCAGTGGGCAGCCCAGGGCTGTCTGTGTGCTCTGAGGGCCAGCTAGGCAGACCAAGGATGCTGAAAATATTTGTTCTTAGGCCTTTTACAGAGACTCTGCCAACACTGCTGGATGCCTGGCCTGGGATCCTGCGTATATATAGTGAAGGTCACCGATGCATGTGGCTCACAAAAGCTCCATTTGCAAACAATTTCGTTCCAAAACAAAAGTTTTGCTTCTGCTCATAAACTCCACATTGGGTGACGAACACAACCACTGCCATCTTCTTCTCCATTCAAACACAAATGTGGCCGTCTCCCCCATAATTGTAAAACAAGTCAAGTTCAAGTTCATAAACCAAGGTACCACTGTAAAGTCAATGAGTAAACTCAGTCTACAAACTTATTGTATAAACTTAACACATTATAGATATAGATATATAACTGAGCTTACTTATTTCAAATAAAACTAAACCAAGGTAATGTGTTAGAAAAAAGACCTAAGCCGAGTGTAGTGTGCATACTCCCAGTACTCGGGAGGCTGAGGCAGGAGGATCGTTGCAAGTTCAAGACCACCCTGGGTTACAAAGTGAGCTCAGGCCAGCCTGAACTGTATAGTGAGACCCTGTCTCAAAAATACCAAAAAGAAAGAAAGAAAGAGAAAGAACAAAAGGAAGAGAAAGAAAGAAAGAAAGAAAGAGAAAGAACAAAAGGAAGAGAAAGAAAGAAAGAAAGAAAGAAAGAAAGAAAGAAAGAAAGAGAGAGAGACAGAGAGAGAGAAAGAGAGAGAAAGAAAGAAAGAAAGATAGATAGATAGATAGATAGATAGATAGATAGATAGATAGATAGAAAGAACACCTACGATCCTAGCACTCTGGGAGACTGAGGCAGGGCAATCACAAGTTCTAGTCCAGCCTGGACAATTTACAATTTAGTTACTTAGCAAGATTGTGTCTCAAAAAAAGAAGGGCTGGGGGTGCAGGCCTGTAACCCTAGCACTCAGGACCTGAGTGCTGTGAGTTCAAGGCGAGCCTGGGCAACTTACAGTCCAGCTCGAGATCATTCTGAATTACATAGTGAGATCCTGTCACAAAAATAAAAAAAAAAAAAAGGCTGGGGATGGAGTTCAGGGCAAACACTTAAGCTCAATCTCCCATACCAGAAAAAAAAGAAAAAAGACTATTTTACTTGGGATACTTAATAAGCAAATGCCTAGTCAATGAAATCTATTCTCTTTTGCACAGATAACTTTTCTATTTTAGAGCCGACTCCTGGAGCATCAGTACGGACAGGAGAGGGTCACAGGCTTAGCGGTACAGTGTCCTACTGTCCCTGGGCGTAG
This sequence comes from Hydrochoerus hydrochaeris, assembly GCA_004027455.1. Taxonomy (NCBI): domain Eukaryota; kingdom Metazoa; phylum Chordata; class Mammalia; order Rodentia; family Hydrochaeridae; genus Hydrochoerus; species Hydrochoerus hydrochaeris. The sequence goes on along the minus strand of PVLA01000375.1, from coordinate 409,164 downwards.
CAGGGGACAGCAGGTTGGGGCCCAGAAGGCCATGGGGCTGGATGCAGAGTCAGGGTGCTGCCACGCCCCGCAGCGGGCCTTGGAGCAGGACCAGGCTTCCTTACCCTTCGCTGGAACAGTGAAACTTTTGGCCCAGAACCAAGCAGGGTGAGTTCGTTTCATCTCTTCCCCGTGTAACTTCTGGAGGGGACAATCCATCTGGGGAGGCCTGGAGGCCGCATGCTTGTCCCCTTAATTTATCAGAGCATCTGTGGGCTGGCCATTCAGTGGGGGCTGTCTGGAACTCACTAGGGCCCGCTTACCGGAAGACAGGAGAGGGGAAATGAAAGGAGTGAGACTCCAATCAGCCGGCACCGCCACCCGTCAGCAGGGGCGGCGGGCGGGCAGCGGGTGAGACCCCGGGTCTCGGGCGATGCTGTCCTCAGGTGTCCCTGCTGCAGTCCTGCATCTCTGCACACCAGTGCTCTTGCGGCCCAACCTGGCCACAGGCTGCCCATCCAAGAACCTCCCCAGCTCCCCAGCTCCAACCACCACTTCAAGGAGACCAAGAACCTCGGGCTGCTGGGACAGGGACAGGCCTGGCTGCCTCTGGAGTGCCCAGGATGGACCTCACTAGGGAGATGTTTAGATAAGAGCCCTGGGAGGAGGCCGGCCACTTCCTCACTCACCCAGCAGAACCAGGGCAGAGGAGGCAGGTGGCTGGCTTGGAGCCACTGGTCACACCCAGGCCCCCTGGGAGTAGTGGAGCTCTGACTGGAGGCCCACGCCCCGGCCCCCAGGCACACCTGTACACAGCAGGCGCTGGGTGCATGTCACACAGCAAAGGAGCAAGTTCTGACTATGGGAGGTAAAAACTCGAACTCCCCACAGAGAAGGGCCGTACTCCTGGTTTCTCGGTGACACGGTGTCCTCACAGGAACCACACCAACCCATCTCCCGCCCTCTCTCCCCTCCCACAGCCTCCTCCCTTTCCTCCCTCTGTGCCTGGGGACACTCCGATGCAGGGACGCCTGTGCTCCTTTCTCTCCCGGTGATGTCCCTTGCCCACCGTGGTCCCAAGTGGGTCACACACATGGCTGCACCCAGGCAGGGCTAGAAAGCAGCGCCTGCCACCCCCTCTCCCTCTCACCAGGGCCTCTGCTCCGTCAGATTTCACAGCATAATGAGTTTTGTTTCATAACAGTTTTTAAATGAACTGGAAGGGGGAAGGGGGTGAGACAATGATAAAAATCTTAATTAAAATAATTCCTACAGGCAGAGATTTTCCAGATGCTGAAACGTGGTAAAAGTCTCTGGAGTCCCCAAGGACAAAGCATCCAGCACCCAGTTTTTGGGGTTCTACTGCCTGCCTGGCCCATTCTAGGTGCACAGGGGCAAGGCAGGCAGCAGAGACCAGGGACTCGAGCTGGGATGTTAGCAGGCTGGGGGCTGAGCCAGGAAAGAGACAGGGAATTCAGGCAGGAGGCAAGATGCCCTGGTTCCCAGAGGGGTGAGGTGGCCTTGCTGGGACAGAGACATGACTCAATGAAGGCTTGAAAGAGGGGAGGGGTGAGCAGCAGCTCCAACATCTGGGCTCCACCAAACCAAAGCAAGCAGAGGAGACTGAATGGTTGTGCAAAGATCCTGGGGCAGTGATATGGCTGTGTCCAGAGAAGAAACAGAAAATATCAGTTAATAACCCAAGACACTGTAATTCCAGTTACGTGGGAGGCTAAGGTAGGTGGATCACAAATTTGAGGCCAGCCTGGACCATTCAGCAAGAGCCTCTCAAAATAAAAAGAAAACAGAGGAGTGGAGGTATACCTGAGTGCTTGCCTAGCATAGGTTCAACCTCCTGTATTAAAAAACAAAAACAAAATCAAAAGACAAGGGAAAAGTAATTTTGTTCAACAATATTTTTCCCACGGGACAGTAAAATTTTAACAGTTTTTAGACTAAAAGCAGAAAGCAGAATTTATTGAATCAATAGAATATGACCTTAAAAACACTAGATGCTTAAGATCCATATAACACAGTAAACAGGAGAGAGGAAGAGAGAAGAGCGGACAGGAAAGGCGGAAGGTGCAGGACAGAGATGGAAAAGAAGGGGTGCAGGCAGGGGAGAAGGGAACTGCAGAGAGGGCCAGACAGTCAGAGAGCACCGCTACCTCCTGGATCTTAAGAACTGAGGAAGGAGAAGGTGAGACACTTGTGCTCACTAAACTTCAGGGGAAGGCGATGGCCCAGCCCGTATTGGCCAATCCACCCAGAAGCAGAAGCAGAAATTCCCTTGTTAAACCAGACATGGTGGTGCACACCTGTAATTCCAGCACTTGGGAGGCTGAGGCAGGAGGAGCACTGCAAGTTCAAGGCCAGCTCGGACTATACAGCAGGAAGGCTCTGTCTCAAAAAACTAAAGAGAAATCTGCTTGTCATTAAATACCTACCAGGGATTCACAAGATACTGGGCAGGGTACAAGGTAAGCGGCCACATCTGTCTCTAGCACCAACAACAACCCCCATCAATCAACCTCCATCTCCAGGGTGTCTCCACCCTCATTCCCATCCCCCAGCAACCACACTGCGAGGGAAAACAAAGTCCAAGAAAAAGAATATTGGAGGGCATGGTGACACATTCCTGGAATTCCAACACTTGGGAGGCTGAGGCAGGAAGACTGCCTTGAATTCAAGGCTAATTTGAGTTATATAATGAGTTTAAGGCCTGCCTGGACTATAGAGTGAGACTTTGCCTCAAAAAAACAAAACAAAAAAATGCTGTGATAGGAGTGAAATAAGCTAAATTTAGTAGAAAGAAAGGAACAATAAACTAAAACAAGTAGCTCCAAGCTCCCTGGTAGCTAACGGCATGGCCCCAGAGCTAGACTGATACTGATACTGTGCTCAGTGCTGATCCTGAGCAGCTGTGTGGCCTTGGGCCTGTGCTTGCCAGCTCTGTGCCCCACACCCCCCCACTTCAAAGAGCGGACCATTAATTGTGTTTATGTCCCAGGGACCAGAAGAGAACTGAAGTCAATATCACACCGCATGCGTGACAATGCCAGGCACAGGGTGGGTCCTGCATGAATATTTTTAAAGAAATAGAAACAGTTGGGTTTTGTGGTGCACTCCTATAATCCTAGCACCCTGGGAGGCTGAGGCAGAAAAATCACAAGTTCAAGCCCAGCTTGGGCAATGTAGTATAAATCAAGACCTTGTCTCAAAAGTTTAAAGATAATAATACAAAATTAAAAAACAGGCTGGGGATGTAGCTCAATGTACAGGTACTCAGTTCAGTTCCTCGTGCAGGAGGAGGAGAAGACAATGGTGACAACAAAGAAGAGGGGACAGAAGGGGAAATAAAAACTTTTTTTGTTTTTTGAGACAAGGTCTTGCTTTGTAGTCCAGGATGGCCTCAGACTCAGGGCAATTCTCCTGCCTCAGCCTTCTAAGTGCTGGGATTACAGGCATGTGCCACCATGCCTAGCCAAAAGCACTTTAAAAAAAAAAAAAGCTTCCTTCAAAGCCACCTGAGAGAGCGATGGCCATAGTTTTATTTTGGAATATGACATATGCATGAAAACAATCACCACTGATTAATATTTTCAACTCTGATCATTTCTATTTGATGCCTTTAAAATATGAATAAAATGCTTTAGTAAAGATGTACAAAGATATTCTTTGCACCATTATTTCTAAGACAAAATTATGTGAAATAACCGAACGGGATGGGTGAGCAGGTTACATAAGCCATAGTGAAGCTTTGTGCTAACATTAAAAACCACATAACGAAGAATTTTTTTCACACGGTACTGGAGACTGAACCTAGGGACTTGTGTGTGCTACCACTGAGTTATATACCCGGTCCTTCTCTCTTCTTTCTTTCTTTTTTGTTTAGTGATAGTGGTACTACACATTGAACCTAGTAATTACAGCACTCTGGGAGGCTGAGTCAGGAAGATCCCAAGTTCAAATTCAGCTTAGTGACCTAACAAGGTCCTGTTTCAAAATAACAAATAGGGGCTGGGGATTTAGCTCAGTGGAATAAATGCCTGTCTTCCAAGCACATGGTCGTGAGTTCGATCCCCAGTACCGATAAAAAAATTTAAAAAATAAAAAGGGAAGGAGAATAAATCAGTCCAAAGGCCCTGGGTTCAAACTGCAGCACTGAAAATAAGAAAACAGAAAAGAAAGAGTAGAAGAAAGACTTGGTGACTTGGAAAACAGTCCAGTAAAAAAATTCATACTGAAGCACAGAATGCACAGAAATGAGCTTCAGAAATTTGTGAGGCACCTGAGGTATGTGTAGGAGTCTGAGAACAGAGAAGAAAGATGATGGGGCAAGTAGCATTTGAAGAGAACATGCTAAGGATTTTTCTAAAACTGACCCCAAACTTCCAGTCATAGCCGGACTCTCTCCAAACTCCATAAGTGATACACACTAAGAGATCACAGACATGCACATCATAGTAAAATCATTTTAAAAAAATCAAAGGGGTAAAAAAAACTGTAACCTTCCAAAGAAGCCAGTTAATACCAACAGATGATTTTTTAACAAAAACAAAGAAGCCAGAAAAATTGGAATCACATCTAGAAAGGCATAGTCTTAAACCACTTTCCTTGCTGCTGGTACAAAATATGCAACACCCACAACTTGAAGAGAAGTTAATTTTGGTTCATGTTTCAGAAGTTTCAGTCCTGCATGGTCAGTGGAAAACTGCTCACCTTATGCAGACATGAAATAGTGTGTGGAGGAAGAAGCCAGGGAGGGAAGATAAACCCTTGTCAGCCACTCCCACAAACACACATCCTCCTAACAACCAATCAGCTATCAGCCCTCATCATCCAATTACTTTTCAAACCTATGAGGCTTTGGGGTGAGTTTAGATCTAAATCCTAACAAGAGTGAAAAAAAAAGAAGATAAGCTAGAAGGTATCCTGCACACACAGCCCTCAAAGGGAGTTCTTCAAAGGAAATCAATCTCAGAGAGAAATGAAAAACATTGAAAAGATGAATCTATGGATTAATCTATTTTGATTGTTTAAAACAATGTCTTCATTATAAATAAGGAGAATTAAAATATGTACATCCTCAAACAATATAAAGGAGACCAAAGAAATCTAAATGCTAACAAGGCATGTATTGTCCAGGTAACAGTTAAAATATCATTTTAAGGGAGGCACTTAAAAAACGACGTAAAGCCTAATCCAAGACATTCAACTATGCAAAAATAAATGTATCAAAAACACACTAGAAGGAAGCGCGTCGTGTTTCTATTATAGAATTTCTCCTAGATGTCGGAATGATGACTGGTTCTCATTTTCTCTGCACTCCAGCACATGCAGTACGACACCTTTTTGCTCAATACTTTTTCAAGGAAAAGCTAATAATTATCATTTCTTGTACTTGTGAGCAGTGATAATAGCCTTCGTTTTCTTATCAAAGTTCAAAAAGAACAAATTCTTTGAAAATTGCACGAAGACCCTGTAATTCCTCACCTAGCTTTTAGGGACTTATTCCTGTGGTGCTCGGGAATGATGTTTGTCTGCCGATGTGGACTGAGTCCCTGACATTCTGGAGTCTTCCTCCCAGGGCACTAGGAAAACCTCATCCAGTGTAAAGCATCACTTTTGGTAACAATTCAGAGAAGTCCAATGTAAACTGTTTAATGAACAACCCGAGAGGCTGGAGAATCCCATTCACTGGAAAACGACAGTCTGGGGGCTGCTGCAGCTTGGCAGGGGTTCTCCTTGGCTGGTAGAGCAAATGAAAAATAAAAAAAGCTTTCTGAAGAACAAGGAAACAGGATCAAAAATGACTCCTTTTAACACAGCAACTCTAAATTCTAGGAATTTATCCTAAGAAAACAATCTTGAGTTACACTTAAACATTTATGTACAGATACATCCATCAAAACATTATTCATAATAGTTAAAAATCATTAAAAGGCTATATTTCCAATAATAGAGACTACTTAAATAAACTAGGGGACCCAGTGCCAGTTATACAGTGCATGGCCCATAAATATTTGTTAAACAAGTTAGGCATGGTGGTATATAGCTATAATCCCAGCACTCTAGGAAGCTGAGGCAGGAGGATCACAAGTTCAAGAACAGCCTGGGCAAGTTAGTGACATAGCAAGAAATGCCCTGCTTTAAATTAAAAAATAAAAGAGCTGGGGTGTAGCTCAATGTGAAGGCCCTGGATTTATTCCACAGTGCTACCAAAAATAAAAAATAAAAAATACATGCGGCCAAGGATTTAGCTCAGTGGTGTAAGTGCTTGCCTGGCAAATGTGAGGTTGTAAGTTCGATCCCTGGTACCAAAAAATAAAAATAAAAAATCCAGAGTGTTTAATGAGTAAGATATTAAATAACTCCATTGCTATTCTAAATCACAATCGCATGGCCAACATTTATTAACTCACTATCTGCTAGGCACAGCCAAGTGTTTTACAAGCAGTACACAGACTGAGGATTTAGCTCAGCAGCATAAGTGCCTGCTTTGTAAGCACAAGGTCGTGAGTTCGATCTCCAGTACCAAAAACAAGACAAAACAAAACAGTTATAAGCAGTACCCCAAAGTCATGTCACTCAACCCCCCAGGTCTCTGTTATTGACAGTGAGTTAAAGATTCTGAATTCTAAGTCAGTAAGGTACTGAGCAACCTGGAATAGGATATAACTAAACTGATAATGGGCTTAAAAAGTAAAAGGAGAAACAGAAAGTGCTCTAAAGGATATAACTGCATTTATGTTGAAGTGTGTAGGATTGATAACCATGTTGCTAAGTTGTTATTGGATCAATGAACTTCTTTGCAGCCTCACTGTTTGAATGTCCACTCTATATGCTTTAATTTTGTAACTTGAACAACTGTCTAAGAAGACAATATGTAATTTATTAACTAAACAGGCCGGGGATTTAGCTCAGCGGCATAAGCACCTGCCTTGCAAGCAAGCAGTCGTGAGTTCGATCCCTGATACCAGTAAAAAAATAAATAAATAAAAATAAATAAGTAAATACTAACTAAAAAAAAAAAGATTCTGAATTCAAATCTAGGCAGTCTGATTCTAGAATAAACTTTTCATCCCAGATGACGTGAGATCAGAAATACTAAGAGGAAATACATTAAGATGCTAACAGAGAAATTAAAGACAATTAATTTCTGCCTTATCCTTGTCAATATTTTCCAAGTTCTCTATAATCACCAGGCATAACACATAGTCTCCCTTTATCTGACTCACAAAAAAGTTTTACAGGCCAGGCATGGAGTCACATGCCCGTAATCCCAGCACTCATGAGGCTGAGGCAGGAAGATTGCTGTGGGTTCCAGGCCAGCCTGGGCTATAGAGCAAGACCCTGTCTCAAAAAAAATATTTTTTTAATTTAAAAACTACTTTTGATTACCATTTATATAATTTCAAGGAGCTTTTAACACTAATTAAGCCTTAAATCATGTGCTCTCTGTCTCATAAATCAGAAGTACGACATTCTGACCAAGGAGGGCAGGTGGGCCAAGGGCCTGGCGCAGGGACTGAGGTGCGTAAGTCTTTGCACCCTGCCACAAATACACCACGACTGTCAGGCTGTCAGTTCATCTCCCAGGGATGCATCCATTCGGGGTACTGCAGCTGGTGCCCAAGGCCTAGTTACCTGAGCAACCATCAAAGATTCCTCCCCAAGTAAACTGGCACACACCTGTGACCCCAGGACTCTGGGAAGCTGAGACAGGAAGATCACAAGTTCAAACCCAGCCAGGGCAACTTAGAGACTTACCAAGACCCTGTCTCAAAATAAAAATAAAAGCCGGGCATGATGGCTCACACCTGTAATCCCAGCACTCAGAAGGCTGAGGCAGGAGGATCATTGTGAGTTCGAGGCTGGCCAGCCTTGAACTCATTAGCATGCAGTGGAGTACTATTCTACAAAGTGAGCTCAAGGCCAGCCTGCATAGAGACCCTGTCTCAAAAAGACAATAAATATGCTGGGGATTTAGCTGAGCAGCATAAGCACCTGCCTTGCAAGCGTGCGGTTGTGAGTTCGATCCCCAGTCCAAAAAAAAAAAAAAGACAATAAATAAATAAGTAAAAATAAAAAATAAAAAAAGGGGTGAGGATAAAGCTCAGTGCAAAGGCTCTGGCACAAAAAATAATTAATTAATTAATAGTTTTCTCAAGTCACACAAACCAATCAGTCACACACACTCTGAAAGTTAACAGAATTATGTCACACACACAATGCTCCCAGAGCCCTGGCCCTTAGGCAGTGATTATGCAGAAGAGGAGAAAGCAGAGCTGAACAGTGTTTAAGCCCTCTTGCAGCTTTTATCTCATTTTACTCCCAAACCTTGTCAGTAGGGAGGGCAAAGGTGCCAAGGACAGGGACCCTGAGGCCCCAAAGACTTAGCTCTGGCTCCCAGGCAGCGGGATCCAGAGGTGGCGAAGGACCCCGGGGCTGGGGTCCTGGCATCCAGCCTGCTTTTCCCAGCCTCCATTTCCCCACCGATGTAATGAGGATAATAATGTCTTCCTCCTTGACTTGCTGTAGGGCTACACAAGGTAACAGAACTAAAATGAAAAACTAAAACTAGAAATCCCATTTGACCCAGCTATTCCTCTCCTAGGTATCTTCCCAAAAGAATTAAAAACATCATGTCACAGTGATCCATGGCTTCCTGTGCTTATATTGAGAGCAGCACAATTCATGATAGCTGAATCTTGGAAGCAGCCTATATATCCAGTCACCAGATGAACAGACAAAGAAAATGTATTAGGAAACAATGGAGTACTACTCTGTCGTGAAGAAGGATACGTTGGACTCATTTGTAGGAAAACGGATGCACCTTGGAACCCTAATGTTAAATGAAATAAATCAGACACACAAACTTCAACACAACATGGTTTCTCTTGTATGGGAAACCCAAAAGATAAGCAATTTAAAGAGCAAAATAAGCAATAAGAGGAAACAGGAAATAGGTCTTTTGCAAAAGGGAAGGGGGACCAATGGAGGGAAAGAGGATGGGAGGGAAAGAGATGGGAAAAGAATTAAGATGTGTTATGTACAAGCACCAACTCCCCGTGAGGACTGTAATCGCTAGGGACTGTAAGCAGGTGCTAATGAAAATAACGTTTTAGCGCGCGCCGTGGTGCACATCTGTAATCAATCCCAGCACTGGAGGGGGAGGCTGAGGCAGGAAAATTGACACAAGTTCAAGGCCAGCCTGGGTTAGAGTTCAAGGCCAGCCTGAGCTAATAGTGAGACCCTGTCTCAAAAAAAAAATTTTTTTTTTTAAGAAACAGAACTAAAATGACACACATCTGCACTTAGTAGGTAGCCGGGCTCATCAGAAACGCACGCAGCGCGGACGCAGTGGCCTGAGCACACAGCCTCATTTTCCTAAGAAGCACCTTATGCCAACCTCAACCTTTGAGTCCTGGCATCCTGGCTCCTCCTCGCCACTTCCGGGAGGCCACCCGACGGACCTCGGTCACCTCCCAGTCTCCTCTCCGAACTCCGTCCGCGCTTTTCCATACCCGAAAGTGTCCCTCCCCGGGCGTGGACTGAGGAGGAGGCTGAAGGCCCCGCAGAGGCTTCAGACCGGACAACGTGGCATGAGACACGCCCCAAGAGACAGGGACAGTGCTCTCGGGGTGGGACGGGAGAGGAAAGGAGGCTGCCCGCCCAGCAGCGAGAGGGTGGAAAGAGACAGGGAGGACTGAGGGAGGACGCAGCATGGCCCAATGCATAGGCGGCAACTTGACGGCAGCGCCCCTCCTGGACGTCCTTGCCTCAGCCAGGTTCTCGCCGGATCGCTCTCCTGACCCCACATTGCCAGCACCTCCCAGGCCGCTGCGGTGGCTGCAGGCTCGGCCCCTCTACAGCATGGATCTGTAGTGTCCCCAGGGCCCGAGTGCTGAAGCTTGGTCCCTAGCCCCACGCTGTGGGAGGTGGTAGGACCTTAGTGCAAGGCCTTCCGGTCCCTAGGGCTCACCTTTCAAGGAGACAGGGGGACCCAGCCCCTCCCTCTCTGGGTTCCACCCCAGTCCGAGGTGAGTGGCTTTGCCCTGCCTGTGCCCTGCTACCAGTGCTGCTTCACTGCAGGTCTAAAAACAGGGGGGCAACAGTCCTGGACTGGACCTTCCAGAACCGTGAGACCAAATAATCCTCTGCTCTGGGTGAGTGCATCACCAGTTAACTACAGGAGCAGTGGACAGCCTGCTCTCCAGGACTCCCGGGGAGGGTTTTCTAACACATATATGACCCCTCCTCACCCTCAGCCCTGCAGTGTTGTCCACTCTGCCCTCGCAGACGAAAGCCAGCTCTGCACACCGGTCTCTGGTCCTCCTGCCTGGCCCTAGCTTCCTCTTCCGGTTCATCACCCAGCAACTGTCACTCAGATTGTGTGTACCAGGCCCCGGGCTCAGCGCTTAGGGCACAATAACAATGAAGACACGGTTGGTGCCCTGAAGAAGCCAGGAGCCCTGGAGGTGGGAGAGGCAAAAGGGTCAATGCAGTCCCGGTGGGTGGCAGCTTTTAGGGACAGCATCTGTGGGAGACAGGAGTGGGGCAGGTAAGGGACAAAGGAGAAATGTCCCATGCAGAAGAGACTGTGAAGGCCTGGGACCACGAGCTGGCAGGATGAGGTGTACTCTGTACCTTAGTGTTCTGTCCACACTGGCCCTTAGGGTCACCACCAGCTACATGTGGCTATTGAGCATTGGGCACGAGGCTGGTGCAACTGGGGAACTGGATTTTTTTAACTTTATTAATTTTTTTTACTAACTCAACATTAAATAGCCATGTATAACTAATGGCTCCCATACTGGACAGCACAGGTCTAGAGCAGTAACTGAAAGGCAGTAAAAAATGAAGTCAGATAGATTCATAGACTGAAAGTGTCCCCAAAATTTGTATGTAGAAACCTACTCCCTGCTCTGGTGGTATTAGGAGGGGGGAGGTTTTTGGGGGGTGAGTCAGTCATGAGGGTAAAAACTTATGAATGGCCCTAATTTAAAAAACAAAACCCTGGCTGAGTATGATGGTGCAGGCCTGTAACCCTAGCCCTCTGGGAGGGTGGCAAAATCTCAAAAACCGGCCTGGACAATTTAGTAACATAGGGAGACCCTGTCTCAAAAATAAAGCCAGGTGTGTGCCTATAATCACAGCATTTGGGAGGCTGAGGCAAGATGATCACAAGTCCGAGGCCAGCTTGGGCTACATGGTGAGTTGAAGGCCAGCCTGAACTGCATAGTGAGATTCTGTGTCAAAAAAAGAAGACTCAGAGCTCTGCACAGAGTGCGTGACTAATGGGTTTTAAACGCAGCATGGCCTGAAAATCAGGAACCTTGTGAGTCCTAAGCAAATCACTTTGATTCCCTGAGCCTCAGTTGCCCCAAGTGTAAGTCAGGTATCCAATCTGCCTCTTCCAATGGCGAGAGGAGGAAATGACTAACATGTCCCACAAGGCCAGGCGCAGGGCAAACTCACTACATCAGCGGCGCCCTATTAAAGTGACCTGGACCGAGCCTCCTTCCAATCCCCCGGGCCCAGGCTCGCCCTGCGCCGCGGTCCCTTGGTCTTCCCTGACTACCATCCAAGCGCTCACTCACCAAGTGTTGCCAAAATTCCCTTCGAGTTCCCAAGAGGAAAATTTATTTTAATTCCAACTTTAAAAATCACACAGTCCTCTCCACTGCATTTTGGGCTGGCGAGGACGAGGGAAGAAACCACGAAATCCATCAAGCAGCTTTGAAAAGGTGGCACACCGATTGCAGAGAGCAAGGCGAAGGCAGCTGGAGGGGGGCGCGCGGGGCGGGGTAGGGGGGCTGGAGACAGTCCCCGGAGTTTCTGCTATTATTGAACACCCCAACTCCGCCGCGCAGCCCGCCGCCCCCTCCTGCACGTGGGCTGGGCTGCGTTAATGAGAAAGCCGAACTCTGCCTACATTACCACAATAATGATTTCCCTGTTGCATTTTTACATGCCTGCCTCTTTATCATCGCAGAAGTAGACATATATTTTCAATAAATCCCTCCTCTCCCGGCCCCTCCCCAACTCCAGCTCTCCCCGGAAATGCTGCTCCCCTGGGCGCCCCCAGCCCGGCCCAGCCCAACCCAGCCCACCCCGCCCCGCCCCGCACAACACAGCGCGATCCCAACCCTGCAGCACAATGAGTTCCACTAATGAAAACAGAAAGAAAAAGAAAAATGGAGAAAAAAAAATCACAGCTGCTGAAAAACAGCATTCGTTACAAGTCAAAGCGCTGCACATTTTTGTTTTCTTTTTCTTTTTTTTCCCCCCTTCAAGAGGCATTTAGTCTCCAAGGACGCAGGAGCCTCCCCATCAGAACCCTGCACAGGGCTGCTCAAAGGGGAGGAGCAGGGCGGCGGTGAAGAAATCTAATATTCCCTCCTTCCTATTTTGACTAAGCCAGCACAGACAGAAATATAGATAAGGCCTTGAAGAACTGATTTAACAAAATGTCACTTATTAAAAGGGCTGGGGGAAGGGACGGCATTTGCATTCGTGAGCTCAGTTAAAACCACCCCGGCTAAAGGCTGCGGGGCCTCCGTGGCCAGGCGAGGAGGGGAGGAAATATTTCTCTGCTCTGGACTCCCTCCCCCGGGGGCTGCAAGGACTGGGCCTGGAGAAGCGAGGCCTGATTTCTACCTTCCACAAGATCTAGTGGGGAGAGAAGAACCACAGGCAACCCCAAAACAAAACAAAAATGTTCAACCAGCTGATTGTTATGTAAGTAAGCATTTATACCCACTGACTAGCGCCGGGCTCTGTGCTCAATGCTTGGGGGCAGGGGCGGGGGGGGGGGGTCAGAAACAAGAAGTGGCCGGTTCCTTGCTTCCCAAGCTCCCACTGCAGAAGGGGTGGGAGACACTCGCAGGGACAAGGGTGACAACATAGCGCTAGAAGCCCATCACAGCAGGGAACCAAGGCAGCAGCCACCTCTGATCCACCCACAGCCCCAGCCAGGACCAGGCACGCAGAGCCGCGGGAAAGCCCTCAGGAAGGGGCTGTCTGGACGGTGGATGCTCTGACTGCCACACTGGCTTGTAAAAATGTCAGATGTTTCAGAAGAGGCCCCTGAAATGCCCTTTCCTACCATGGCTCCCCCCACGCAAAGCCCCTGGCTCCCACGACTTCACTCAAATGAAAAAGGACCATGAACCAGCAGCAAGAGTTCAGAATCGGCCTCCTCCCTCAGACCCTCATGGTAAATTTTAAGGCGTCGCCTATGGGGTTAAAGAGCACCCTAACAACGCTTCTGCCAAACCTCTTCCCTCCTCAGGCATCAATTCTCCTTTTCTTTTCTGTTTTAAAAAATCTTTCAAAGGAGTTAAATGGGGGGGGGGGTCCCCAAAGACCAAGAAGGGCTTCTTCTGTTCTAATGGGAACCCCTGAGGACTCTCAAGAGATTCTTGCCCAGGTAGCAAATTGTTCTGGGCCCTGTGATACCCGAAGTCAGAGGCCAGAGGCCAGGTGACCACGGGGGCCTTGCAGAAGGCAAGGAAGACAGTCGGAGACGGAGCTTGAGAACCCTGCAGACTGTTAAAGTCCAGTCTTGGCCTTAATTCCAGGGCAGACCAGAAAGCCGTGCTCGGCACACAGAGCCAGGCAATTCATATTTTAAAAAATGTAATGCCCCAAACACATATAATTCATCTGGGTATTTCCAACTAAGGTCACTGGGGTGGTAATCCAAAATACTCAGATGACCTTCCTGATTTTCATAATCTTTTGTGTATGTTCTGTATCACATTCTCATTTTTAACAGTACACAGCATTACCCATTTGAGAGGGCGTGAAATTGGTAGACCATTCAAATTCTGCCATTAACATTTTCGGGTGGGTCACGGGACTCTGGGTTAGCCACTCCCCTCCCCCCATTTTATTCCTTATGCCTCAGTTTCTCAGCTGTATAATGAGAATCTGTCTTTCTTCTACCGTGATGCAAAGATACAAGTAAAACCTGCTGAAAGCCTTTGGAATTTTAAAATACTAGATACACACGACTAGTTATTTCCATAACGGCATCCATTTCTTCTTTCTCTGATTTTTCTTTGATTATTTTCCCCTGTCGAGGAAATCAAACTGATATGGATTCCCCTGGTGTTTCAAAACCAACATTTATTTATTATAGAGATACAGGAAGCCTCATCCATGGGTGTGGCCAACTCTAACTGCAAAATCTAAGCAGTGAGCTTACAGGAGGAGGTCACTTATCCGTCTACCTGCTTTTGGTGTGGTTAATGTTTTCTCATTATGGAAATAATTTCAAAACAAAGCAATGCTCACTCTTAGACAGCAGATGGGAATCCAGTTAGTGAAAAGCACTGGATGTTTTTTAAAACCAAAAATTATTTTTCAGCATACACAGTAGTAGGCTGGACAAGGAGGACAACAGACTGACTTTAAGAAGACCTGGCTTTATAGCAATGTCTTCAAATGCCATGTGTGAATGCAGACTGGTAAGATCAGAGGACCCCAGCCAGTGTCTTGTGTCAAGGTGCCCCTGCAGCCAGTTCACAGTTCCTAGGGAACAGGCCAAGTTTGTTGGACCTTTCGAGCAGATGCTATCAACTTCCTTTTGGGGGAGGATACCAGGAATTGAACTCAGGACCTTGTGCTTGCCAGGCAGGCACTGTGCCACTGAGCTACAGTCCAGGTCCCTCAACTTCCTAATATGCAATCAGACCGAACCTATCCTGGCTGGTTCTTCTCAGCCTTCGTTTTGTTGAAGAGATCTCAGAGAATTTGAAAAGTCCGAACGTGAAAGTGGCTGGAAGGGAACTGCCGTGGAGGGAACACCGTGAACAGAGTTTTAAGCGAAGCTCTGGATAATTAAGGATTTGTCAGATTTTATATCTGCAAAGAGATCAGCTAAAGATCAAGTCACCTGCTGCAGCCTGGGTGTGATTCTTACAGTTTGCATAGCGCTTTCCACATATTACCTGACACAGGGCTCTGAGACAGAGGCAACAGATACTATTGACCTTGTCACAGAGGCTAAGGGCTCAGAGACTTGTCTGGGTCTTCAGAGCTCACTCCCAATCTCCAGAGTCCATCTTCACCCATGATGCAGCTCCCACGCAGACTCCCACACCCAAGGCTACTGAGGCCAGCAGGGCCCACAGGGTATTTCTGGGAAAAGCAGCTAAACCCAAGGCAGATTCCTGTCCAGCTTTTTAGCTTCTTGCTCTAAACATATGACACAGTGCCTATCAACTTTTGAATGGAGCTGAAAAATTATAGAAGCCTTTTTCCAATCCTAGTTTGCAAAAAAATCTAATGTGAGGCACAAATTACTTTAACTGAGGGCTCTGCTCCCCGAGCAAGAGAACCTTTCTGTCCTCCTTGTGGGTCAGTAATGCAGCCAAAGGGTTCAGAAAATGTAGTGCCATTTCTGATGCAGTCCAAACCCCCTCCCTGGAGAGGTGGGGCCTCTCCTGCCTCTCTCTAACCTGCAACCCCTGCTGCCTCTCCCCCCCTGGCCCCAACACAGCCCACCTCTTCTCTCTGGACTCTTTGAGAACCTTTTTGACTGACCCCACCTAGCTTCCTATTAGCACACAAATACAGCAGCACCCTTTCCTTTACATACGGGTCCTACCAGCTCCCACCCCATGCCTCTTCCCACCCCCAGCATGGTCAAATTTTGCCAAGAAGTTGGCTGTATCTGCTATTCAGAGATCCTCAGTCCACATTCCCCACCAGACCCTCTCTAGTCCCAATTATTCAACCTACTACTCTTCCCTAAGTCTCCAATGGGTTCATTTTGCCAAATCCAGTGGCGTCTTTTCTGGCCTTATCAACTTTGTGAAATATTCAGTACACTCCCAACAGGCACCCCATCCCCCACCTGTCTACCCCCAGCCCTAGAGACTGAACCTAGGCTCTTCATATTGAGCTCTATCCTCAGGCCTTTTAATTTATTCGTTTTTATTTGGAGACAGGACCTCTCTCAGTTGCTCAGGTTGGGCTCGAACTTGTGATCCTCTTGCCTCAGCCTCCCAAAATGCTGGAATTACAAGCATATACCACTATGCTCGGCCAGTGCCTGCATTTTTATCTCTTGCCCGTTTGCCCCACTTCTTTGGAAACAGATGCTACATCAGACTATGGACTTGACAGCTCCATTTCACATCTACAGTCATCTCAAGTTTAGTTGTGCCCAAACAAGAAATAGCTTGATTATGCCCCTCACTGTCCCAATCTTCCTCCCTCTCAACAAAGAGTATCACCCTGTACCCAAAACTGCTCACTCCAGAAGCCCCATGGTCATCCCACATTCCTTGTCTTTGCTCCCCAGCCAACCCACCCTGAGCCCTGTCCATTCTCCTTCCAGCATCCAACCTCTCCCCTGCCTGCTCTTCCTTCACCTGCTCTCCTGGCCACTTTTCTGTGTCCCCGAGCTCCACACCTGCCCCCTCCACTCTCCTCCACCAGGGCGATCTCCTTCAACAGTGAGTTAGAGCCTGGCGCTTTGCACAGCGAACTGCCAGCAGCTTCTTGCTGCGCTGCATATAAAACCCAGGCCTATGGGAGGCTGGGAGCACCACTATCTACAAGCCCGGGTCCGTGTTCAGTTCCCTCCAAGTCAGCGCTGTGCTGCCTGGGCCTCTCTGGTGTGCTCTGCCTTCTCTCACCCCACTCCTAGGAAAGGCCTATCCCTCCTGTGGCTTCCTGGAAGCATTAACCACACTTCGCAATGTACCGCGTCGTTGGTGTGCAGACGGAGCCTCAGGGGCAGAGGTAGGGGGCACAAGCTCCTAAGTCTCAGATTCCCAGCCCTTAATGTGAGGACTGGCAAACAGGGGGTGCTCAAAAAGCAGCTGCCGATGTATGAATGCATAAACCAGATTCTTTTACTTCCTTTTTGTAATTGAACTGGAGCTGCTGATAGCATGAAAATATCTGTTACTTGGTTCTGCGACCCCACAATTAGCACTGTCACTTTGGCAAACAGGTTCTTTTTCTTTCCCTCTGCTATAAAAACTTTTTTCCTTATTGTTGCTAAATCAACTGCCTAACACATAAGCATATCCCAACCCACTCCCAGGGTATTGTCTTCCATGAGGGGGGAAAAAAGTCCAAAAATTACTCACTTCCTAAGTAAACCCCAATTACTATGAGCAGCTCTTTTTTTAAGGTTTTCATTTGTAGTTTAGCCTACACTTGAACCCACTACAGGCTGTCCTTGAACTCATAGCAATCCTCCTGCCTCAGCCTCCTGAGTGCTGGGATTACAGGCATGCACCACCATGCCTGTCAATGAGCAGGTGTTCTGAGCATTTTAAAAGTCTAGAAACTATCAGAGGCTTTTTGTTGGGTATGTTCTTTAACCAGGAAGAAAACATTTACTAAGAGAGTCATGGGATGGCTCGGATTAGGAAGGCCACCCTAGGCATTAAAAATGCCATTGCACACCTGTAGAAAAGCAAACCAATAACCACTACCCAGTTATGCGTGTCTCCCATCCATAAAAGACGTCAACTATGCTTTAACCTCTCTTTAATTTGCTGGTTTCCCTCCAATATGCAAATCCAAAACTGCAGTATCATTAATCCACAAGATCCCAGCAGGTTCTAATTCCCTCCCAGCCACATGGTTTTGTGAGGTCAGAAATCAAATGAGCAGAATTCAACTGCCCTTGGAGCAGAAGAATCAAGACATACCTACACACCTGGGGCCTGAGCCACCAGTCTGGGCCCTTACTTCCTGCATGGTCAATGTCCAAAGTCAATAAAAACATCAAGAGCCTTCCCCAAAAATGCCCATGGTAAAATACACAGTATCCTGAAAGCGAGAAATACAAGGTCTTTATTGAACCCCACCACAACCACTCAGCCAAACTCCAGTTACGCACAGATGAATTCTCTGCAGACAGCCGGCAAGGCCAGGCGGGCTTTTCAGGTCCCTCCCCCGCTACTTCCCCAAAGCTACCTGTGCCTGGAAGTAACAGCTCAATTAACCTGAGACTTGACCAAGCATTAGGCCAGTGGGCCGGCTGGCTAGAAAGGAGACTTCCAAGATGAACTGAGATGATTTCTGGGGCCTGCAATTACCGCCCCCCCCACACACATCTGCCAGCATAGCTAGGAATTTTTTTCCCCCAAAATGGTGGCACTTTCACTAGTAATTCTCAGTATTTGACAACCAGCCCCTTAAGAGTTCCTTTTGGAATGCAAAGGTACAAATATACTTTCTCCAAAAAAAAGACAAAAACACAAGTTAATCAACTTACCCAAGTCTGTGAAGCAATGGGCCGTTGGCCAGGAAGACACCATCAAGACCTCCAGGACCCTCAACACACAATTTCAGAGGGAATGGAACCCACACATCCAATCATGCATCTTTAAGGTAAAAAAATGTGAAGCCCCAAAATGGCTAGAAATTGATACCTTCCCCATTTTTCTTTCTCATGAGTTTCCCCCTTCCTTGAGCATCAAACCACCTTGAGAGTATTTTGCCACCTCACAAATACTACAGACTTGAGGCAGCTACTGAATAGAAGACAACTTAACACTTCTTTAGTAATCAGCTTTATGGAGAATCTTTATATTTTTCCCAAAACCAGTGCTTTCAGTTACTAAGGCCAAACTACCCATCAAAGGAGGAGGGAAACAAAATGATAAATCAGCTTTGTTTTTGTGACTGCACATTTTATTATATAAGCAGCAATGAATCTGTCCATCTACAGTTTAAGCTCCTAACTCCACGAGAAACCACAAGCCCGATTGAAAGGGGGCAAAACTGAGTACTTTCCACACAGTTCACAGAACAAGTGTTTTCACAGCAAGTTCGCATGGACGCCGTGTGATGCTAACACACGCCTGCTATGTGCAAGCCTGCTTGCCAAGCTGTGAAAAGACCCATGTTCACTATGGAACCTGCAGAATTAATCTTCGCGGTGCTCATAAAGCACACGGAGGCACCCTTTCTGAGACATGGGGCTGGCATCTACACAATCTGCTGGCAAAGACAGACATGCCTAAAAAGGTGGGGCCCCAAGAGGTGTGTCGCCCCGAATCAATTCCTATAAATCAAATCCTGACAATCACAATATTTTAAAAAGAATGAATTATGATTCATGGGCCTTCAAAACCTTTATTACCACGAGAACATTCTCGGTAGAAGGTGAGGGAAGCTTCTGTGACTTGATTAATGACCAAAGCAAGACAATAAAATAAATCTCATAAATACAAGGAAAAATGCTGAATGGCTTGCTCTTGGCTTAGAAGCTAGGCATTAAATAATTCCACCCTGAGATAAACACACCTTAAGATTTTATTTGTCCTTCCAGCATGTTATTCGAAGTAGACTCTGATTTTTACCAGTTAAAAATAATAGCTAATTTGTTTAACTAACACCTAGGTAGAAACATTTGATAAGTAACAATATTTAATTCCCAGCTAACTCAACTCTCAAACTGCCGAATATCCACCCTTCAATCTGGAAATCTGAGACAGGAGAAAGAAAAAAAAAAAGAAGAAGAAGAAGAAAAAAATGCTGTGGATCAGGATTGTGTATCATTTTCTTTTTTTAAGTCCATTTTTCCCCTTACAGATTGGGGGAAGCTTAACCAACTCTAGTTAACCCCACTCCCTAACCCTACTGAACATCTCTGAGCTGGATCTCCTGGTGCTAAAATTATCCTGGCAAAGTTAAACTCCAGCACCATCAAGGCACCCTGACAGCCAAGACCTACAACCCTTCTGCAGAAACCAGTAGGCCAGAGGCCAAGAAATCAGAGGCCAGGCAGGCAAGGACTGCTGGTTAACTGGTTAAGTGCTAAGCGTAATTCTTAGACATCCTTCCAGTGGGCAGCAAAACCACACTTTCCCTTGCCAAAGCCCTTTCTTGAAAGGCTGAAGACGCACAAGGTTGGCACCAAGTGGAACAACTTAAAACCCCTGTCGTAAAGCTCGCCCCCAGGGCCTGCACGGGCCAAGCCAGCAGCCGGTCATTCCTAAACCTGGGTCACTCCTCAGGACAGCCCAGGCCGCGCACCGTGAGCAAGGGCTTCAGTGTGCTCCCTTGCCAAGCAGCTACTCGTCTGGGGCAGAGTTTCCACGAAGCCGGCTCCAACAGGCCGGTGGAAGGCACACAGAGGAACCAGAGGGTTTTTTGAACCCAAGGATGGCAGGCGCACATGCTCCAGCCCAGCGCTGGCCAGAGGCTGCCTGCCAGGTGCTCTCCGCCTCTCCGGTGAATGGGTGGTTTTGTTTTGTTTGCAAAATCTATTTCTTCAGACCACCAGCAGTAACTTCCCAGTCTCCTTATAGTGAAGTTGGGGAACGGAGGGGCGAGTTGGTCCCCTTTCACATTCTCCCACCCACCGGGGTGGCCACACTAACTTCTGGGGAGCGCCCAGCCCCCACAGCGCTTGCGGGCACATACACATGCACATATACATCATGTCAAAAACCCCAAAAGGCACATCCCCAGAGTCCTGCGGTTTCTTAGCTGGAAGAATGAAGGCTTTATAACATCCCCGTCTCCCACGGCAGGCCCACCCCCGGCACCCTTGCAGGCGAGGTGGCCAGCTACAGCGCCCACCTCCCCCTCCCCCTTTACCGGGATGCTCTGCAGCCCCGAGAGGGAACCGGGAAGAAGGGAAGCAGGGGGAAGGCCCTGCTCACACCCGGAAAGTAAAGGGGCGGCGGGAGACTTGTCCTGCCCGGTCCTGACTCTTCCCTCCCCCCCCCCCCC